>JBAMJV010009430.1:0-63187 GCA_037951105.1 Echinarachnius parma
CGTGTTTCTCATAGGCGTGCCATCAAAACACACAAAAAAGAAAACACACATTATTTCCGGCACTTTAGTATTAATAGCTAATAATGAATAGCGCCATCTATAGATCACTTTGCACGCAAAATAAGCGGTAAAAAATGTGGGGACCGGGAATTCGGTCCCGACTTTTTAAAATGTCCCGAGTTTAATGGAGTGTTTTCATGCAGTAGTCCCGACTCTGTGGTGTAGGTCTGTACACAAACATGCACACGCACACGCGCGCGCGCGCGCACACACACACATACACACACACACACACACACGCACACACACACACACACACACACACACACACACACACACACACACACACACACACACACACACACTAGTGGCGTAGCGGGTATTAACTGTATGCCAGTTTGGACTGTGATGAATAATTTATTCCCAATTTCCGCTCTTGCCCAATAGATGGCAACAAATCAGATCCATTATTTCATACAAATCTAGATCACTTTTTAATAGGGTGTTATCAATGTATAGAATAGATCACTCTCGTCTGTCGCCATCTAGCGGGCTAATCCGCAGAGTCTGAACTAGACTATAAAGATTCCACTCATGTGGGCATGTTATGTACACCCCTGGGCGTACGTGCACATCTTCGCCTGAGGTATGGTGCCAGTAATGTTGCCCGAATTACATAACCGAATAGATGACGCGAGTTTGCTCGAATATGGTTTTGCCTGAACTTGAAGTGTTTTTTTTTTTAACGCGAGTATGGCATTTTTATCTTCTTCAAAACTGTCGGGGGGGGGGGGGGGGGGCTGCGGCACTCCTAGCCTCGTACGCGTATGTTTAGTGTATCTCTTCCTCTCAACCCCCTACCCCCTTGAATGTTACTGTGTGGTATACGTTGCCACCAAGTGTCCGTAGCTACGCCATTGTATGTAAATACAAGCAAAGAGGGAAATAAAGCGATGGAAATGTCTTGCATATTATATCAATAATATGATACTATTTATTCATATTCATCAAAGTAATATTAAAATGTGCCATTGTGTGTATTGAATATTAGTTTGAAATAATATATTTTGCTCTTAGTCTTACTAGTCAAAGCGAGACGAAGCCAGCCTTGATTTTTGTGAAGATGTTTACTTTATTAATTAATTTGCTAAAATTCCCAAGCATCGTTTCAACTGTCGTACTGAGTACACTTATCAGCTTATGGCGATTAGTTAATAGCAAAATGACACTTTGCATAATTATTCGCTCATTACTTGGCCATATCATAATATGGCATACATTTATAACGTTGATTTTTTACACATCACTCTGTGGAAATATCACAGATTACAGAAGTAATCCTGTAACATTTATCAACCGTTTGTCAGTTTTGGTATACATGCAAACATAGTTAGAAGATCGCTCTAAGCAACCCCTGTGGTATAGGCATGTAGGGAGTGAGGGGGGGGGGGGGGGCAGCAATGTCGTATTCACATGACAAACAAGCCAAACAACAACGACGATTTTTATTGGGAAGTCCATATTGTTAGACCTCTTTGTCATTCGATCAACCAAATCACGGAAGAATGGTCTCCGCCCCAAAGTACTCGCATCCGACACAATATCGACTTTCGTTACCTCAGAGAAAAACGTCTCATGTTCAAGTTCATCCTCGTCACCACCATGTCCTTCAATGGATCATCCCCGCCGTTCAGCGCGTAACAGTTATTGTTGCTGTCATTACTTTATCAATAATATATTTATTTTGTTGGATACAAAAAAGATCAATCATTACATTAATTGCGCCGACCCCCATGTCTCATGGGAGGAGGGGGGGGGGGGGGGGGGGGGTAAGATATAATTTCGTTTCACCCCCATGTCCTTCAATGGATCATCCCCGCCGTTCAGCGAGAAAAAGTTATTGCTTTACATCTCTTCGTTCTCCTCCACGATACTATAGCGGGCGTCCTCTATCAACTCTTGGTGCTCGTTGCTAGTTTTCTGCAGTTTTAGTTCCTAGATCTCGGCGCGCAGCTTCATCAGTTGCATGGCCAGTTTGTGGTCCTGAGTTTTCATCGCAGTCTGCAACAAAGACAAGGACAATAAGAAGATAATAAAATTATAGAGAAAATCCATTTGTTATTATTTTGAACACTGATAACGATGTAACAACGTTTACCTATTCGAAATAATTGTGATTATAAAACTAAAGGAAAACAAAAGATGCAAATTCATCAGCTGCATCGCCAATTGGTGGTCCTGAAATTTCACAGCAGTCTGAAAAGAGAAGATGGATTTAAAAAAAGATGACGAGCAACAAAATCATCAATGTAAAACAAATAGATCAAAAGATGTAAAACAAATTTATGTTATTTTATTGCATACCAGTATTATTGATTCAAACAATAATGCATAATATTCATTTAATAAACACTTGCAGTATAGTAGGTCAAAACATGCTTCGAGGATGAGGTTTGATTTTGCCTGACTATTCGTTTTGCTCACAATCTCAATAGGGGAGGAAGCCGCAGCCACTAGCCCCGTCTGCTCCTTTGTCTATGCCCCCTTCTCATCATAATCCTATTCCCTACAACGTTTATACCCAATTCACATTATTAAATTCACATTGCAAGAAAATCATTTAATCACAATTCATCACACACATTTTGTTTGTCCAATGCTGTAATTGTTGCTGCTTAACTGTTTACCACCCCAAACGGCCTCACCACCCCACTTTGGAAATCCCGATGGCACAATTAATGTTGAGCTATAGGGGCGTTACCCCCAGCCCTCTGGTCCACTCCCTCGGAAAAATGAAGAAATATATACAAATATAAATATGTGTATTTTTTCTCATCAAATCTACTCTGTACCCCTTTGTGTTGCCTGAAAGCTGCGTAGCTACGACAGTACGGGGAGGGATGCTGGGGACACCCTTATTTGGCAAAGACCAAACAAACAAAACAAGTGCGTGCTAGCATGCCACCCCCCCCCCCCCCCCCCTCATACAATCGGTAAGCCCACGCTATGTGTCATTGGTGGTGGTGGGATTATTCAGTGGTGGACAGGCAGTAATTTGTATGAGCTGCGGGAAACAATATATTAATAGGGGGATGAAAGATGATTCAAACAACAATAATATCAACATCAGTCACCTTTCTGCAGGGAACTATTCCCTATAAGTTATATAAGTTGCACGCAGACAATGGTGGTTAACCTTCATACCTGTACACGTATTATTGCGTTGTGTTGAATCATAATTACACAAGACCAGTATGTATCATGCACACAATCAACTAACATACAATTCTACAAATAGCAAATCCATAATTATTATCAGCTAAACAAGCAGTGCGCAACCGTGGAAACGGGGCAGAAACGAGATTATCTTGGTCAAAGTCTAGACTGCAGCAATCACGCATTGATTATATTGATATGAATCATGTTAAAGGGATAGTTGAGTTTTGGTAAAGAGAGTACAGTTTTGGTCAAACTGAATTTTAGTAACCAAAACATTCACCATTACATTACAAACTAACAGTTATAACTGCACCATGCTGGAAAGGAATAAGAAAATACAAATAACTATAGTAAAAAGCCTGTTATCATTCAAAAGGAGCCGTTAAAACTCAATAGGGCACTCTCTCAAAACTCATTGGTTTCATCCATTTTAAATAAAATATCGTGCATGTGATGTTTTGTTGAAATAGTGATTCGATAAAGACATAATCAACAACTATTTAAAAACCTCTTTTGTAATTTTTTGAAAACAGGAAACATTTAAAAAAAAATTGTAACGGCTGGTTCAAAATTCTCTAATAATTGTGGGGCCCCACATTTATTACAAATGGTTATGTTTATGGATATTTCAGCCATTTCTGAACCGATTTTGATCAAAAACAGTTTATTCTGTCATTAAAATATTATGCTCTTTCAAATTTGACACTCAGTTTGTCATTATCTCACACATTTGTTTAATTTTGTGTAGCGCCCTCTATACCAAAACTCAACTATCCCTTTAACGGTGTATCATATAAAGCGAGTGAATGTATGACTGGTGTGTGTGTGTGTGAGGGGGGGGGGGGGGGGGGGGGGGTTAGCTGGCATAATTTAATCGAAATACACCATATAAACATTTTCTTTTCTCTGTTCAATCTATTCAAAATGGCTAGCAGTGGCTACATCGCACTGACAGGTGAATTAATATAATGGAAAGCTACAACTGGTTTGCTAAAGATCTATAGTCCCTGGCCCTTGTAGGATTCGGAATCCTGGTGGCGATTCATGTGACCCTGGTTAGGCCATTAGAGCTACGTATGACGAGTTATCATGCCAAACTGGCCTAGGCGTGTTGTAAATCTTGCCCGGTAGAGTAACCACTCCTAGGACCCCTTCCCCTTTAATAAATCGTGCTCCCTCTCTTTGCTCACCACCGCCCCCACCCCTGACCCGAATGTTGTTCCAGTAGATTAGCCCCTTCTACCATTCTACCTGTTGGAAATCTTGGCCCCTCTTTGCTCACCCCGGGCAGAGTGTTGTTCCATTAATTAGACTGGCCACAACTATACATGTTGGAAATCGTTCCCCCTCTTTACTCCCCCTCGGGCAGAGTGTTGTTCCAGTAGATTAGTTCCTACTACATGTATACTAGAACTCCCTTCCCTGTTTTGATTCTTACCCCATTTTGCTCCATGCCGAGTGTCATTCTAGTAAATTAGATCCTACTATATGACCCCATAAAGCTTCCTTTCTTATATCTCACCCCCGGACGGGCATTGACCGGGTAGTGTTCCAGTAGATAGGCCCTTTCAGGAACCCTTTACCTTGGCTTTACCTTGTCATTGGCTTACCCCCCAGTCTTGGTCTATTCTGCCTAGCTACCCCACTAGCCTTTAATCAAGGCTCTATATGGCTGGGATATCGATCATACATTACGAGCTGTGCAGATCCCGCGCCGCTTGCATGTTGTACAACTATATTGCATTGTCTGCCATATAGTCTATCAGGTTATGTAAAGCAGCAATTCTTTTTGCTATAATCTTGGAAACAGTTTTTAATTTGTTCTAAATACATTACTGATGCGAAAAAGTAATGTTTCCATTTTTTATTTTTGGTCCCAGGGTGCATTTTGGCGATTTTGAAGATAATTAGCTAATTTGCATATTTGTGAAATAAGGTCAGGGGTCATTTTCTATCTAGGAATAGTACAATATTGATAAAAACTATTATTCTAGGGTATTTTGAGGCAAGGATTCCATTTCCGGTGCTCGTTTGTAAGTGCTGTATGGGAAACACTCTGAAATCCAAGATGGGTTCCCCTAATTTGCATATTTATGAATATTATTGATTTTCAGTGGCTACAGCCCCTAATAAGCAATAATTCCGGATTATTATTTGTCAGTTATGTTCTAAGTATGTATTTAAGATATCAAAGATGAGTTGCCATCATGGCAACCTCTAGCAATGCATATTATTTGCATAATTATGTATTTTACCTAATTTGCATATTCCCCCAAATCGAGTATATTAGGAACGCGGCAAGTAAAAAAGACAAGTAATACCACTTTTCCAAGGTTTTAGGGGGCAATGAATCCATTCATGATACTTATTTACCTGTATCCCCTCGGGAACCCACATAAATCCAAGATGGCCGCAATTGTCATTTTAAAGTAAATAATGCTATATTCTACTTCAATGGCATTTAATTTATAAAAGTATGATTTGCTTACTTTAAGCAAACAACTACATTGTGATTCAAGTATTCTAGTTGCTCATTCCAATAATTAAAAGTCAAAACATTATAATATCAATTTAATATAACCGAAATAATAGTCGTGTATCATAACATGTGTAATTTAGGGAGCAGTCATCTTGGATTTGAGATGGATGCCATGGTGATACAGGTAAATAAGTATCAAAAATGGATCTGCTGCCCCCCAAAACCTTGGAAAAGTGGTATTATTTGTCTTTTTTACTTGCCGGGTTCCCAATATACTCGATTTGGTGGAATATTGAAATTAGGTAAAATACATAATTATGCAAATAATATGCATTGCTAGAGGTTGCCACGATGGCAACTCATCTTTGATATATTAAATACATACTTAGAACATAACTGACAAATAATAACCCGGAATTATTGCTTATTAGGAGCTGTAGCCACTGAAAATCAATAATATTCATAAATATGCAAATTAGGGGAAGCCATCTTGGATTTCAGAGTGTTTCCCATACAGCACTTACAAACGAGCACCGGAAATGGAATCCTTGCCTCAAAATACCCTAGAATACTAGTTTTTTTTATCAATATTGTACTATTCCTAGATAGAAAATGACCCCTGACCTTATTTCACAAATATGCAAATTAGCTAATTATCTTTAAAATCGCCAAAATGCACCCTGGGACCAAAAATAAAAAATGGAAACATCACTTTTTCTCATCAGTAATGTATTAAGACCAAATTTAAAAATGTTTCCAAGATTATAGCAAAAAAATTCACAACATTTATTTATACTACATTAGGGGATATACTAATACAGAGCCTTTACTCCTTTGAACGCGGTAATGTATTAATGAGCCGAGCGAACGATATGACTAATTCATGAGATGAGATGACTAACCAATCAGATCGCAAGATACGGTTAGCAAGACCGGTAGTGTATTCCATCATGAATAAAGGGGTTAATTTTCTAGCAAACGTCAATATTAGCAACAAAATAGGTACAAACAAGATAGGTACCAATAATTTAGTAATTTCCTTGTAAGTAAATATGTTAATTTGTGTATACAATTTCTACTTGATCACATTGTCCATATTTTATAGAAAAAAATATCACTTCAGAATAACAATATACCCTAAACTAAAAATGAATGCGTCCATACCATTTCGCTTCGCTAACGTAGTCTTTGGCGGAGACCTTAAATTGAGATGCAAGTTATTGTGAACCCATCTACTGTGTACACTATGGCGTGTAGTTTCATTATTGTGATGTAGAGTGTCTAAAAAAGAGACCAGGGCAAGTGAACAGCTGATCTCATAAATCAAAACAGAGAACGTGTTTTTTCTGGAACTTGGATCACAGAGAGGGAATGCAACATAGTGTATAATAGGTCAACAGCCACAGAGCTAACGGAGGTAATCGTTTATATTGGTACATGAAGTGCGATATCATGGCTTTTGTCAAGCGAATCAGTGTCAATATTATGACTATGAGGGAAAATGGAGGAGACAAAAACAAAATTAGTAAGAAATGAAGAAAGACATGAGGCTAAGAGTTAGAAACCAACTGTTCGCATATGTTGTGTTTGTGGTAGAGATCTAGTTTTGTTCCGAAAGTATACAAGAGTTGATCCACAAACAGCGACCAAACTGAACACAATTACTAAAAGTGAAACCATCATCGACTTCGATATCTACACACAAAATATGCGGCATCTGTATAGCGAGAGTTGAACTGCTTAATTGAGAAAGAAAGAAAACGGTCTTCAACTCGGGGAGTACGAACTGAAACAGTGTATACTAAAATATGCAAGTATCCTCGGTCCAGGGCAAGCACTGGACGATGCATGCGGCCCGAGCTGCGGGCGTTGCGTCAATGACAGTTCCGCTCGTTGGCGTTGCTGCTGCAGCGGTGCAATGATTATGGTCGATACACAGACATACAGGTGCATACTATTGCCTGAAAAATTGCACTTTGCCATATCCCGTGCATAGACTGACAAATTCATCCTGTTCCCTCAATAACCGCCTTAACGCTGCAACTTGCAATTCTCTGAACTTCGTAATTTGTAATTTCTTAGCTGCGTATTCTATACTCTTGTCAAGACAATTTTCACTCAAGATCGTTGGATTCGCCATATCGCATACTGGCCTAATACACACCGTTGCGGAGCACGACACGTAACGTCGCATTTGTATGCATATTCATATACGAATTTGCATACCGGTACCGGTATTGCGCAGAACGACTATAATGGACGCTACACGCATCTACCACGAGTGGTAGATGAATACCGGTCTAATATAAGGTTTACATGAAAAATAAACAACAACAAATATGCAGAAAGAAAAAGGCCCTCGCTGCGCTCGGGTATACACGTCTCGCGCTTCGCGCTCGGTTGGGTGTTCGCGCGGGGGCCTTGACAAAAGGCTACCCCACTAGCATACAACTGACCGAATACCAATAATACCAAGTGCACGAGCACGAGCACGTCGATATTTGACATTATATTCCACATACTAAGAATCTTGCTCTACGATTGGTCAAAAGTTAATCACGTGATGAAATATAGTTTCGCCCATCGTTACACTCTGTAGATATCTTGGGTGAAAGTGCGTTGCACTCACTAGATAAAAAGTACTATCTACACTCCGCGGTTGCATTGAATTGAATACCAATAAGTGGCGCTATAACTCTATGCGCGCGAATTACAAATTTAATTGTATTCGTTGTGCATACGGTATACGTAGTACACTGCATACGCTATGCACTGTACATCAGAGGCGTCGATCAGCTGTTCGGAAAACACAATGCATTGGCCGGGGCGAGCATTGTTTATGAACAATTGCATTGTGTTTTCCGAACAGATCGACGCCCCTGTTGTAGTATCGTACATACACTGTTTGCATGCTCGTTCTGTGTACTCTACTAAAATGGCGGCCACAAACGTAAGGTTTGAGCTTTTGGATGAGGATGAAATGGACACGTTTTTACTGGAGAGTGAAAGTAAAAATACAAAGCGACAACTTAAGTTCAGCCTGAAAGTGTTCCAAGATTATTGCGATGCTGGAAGCATACTTTTTAACGAATTGTCTGACGTGGACTTGAAAGCGCTAGACCAAGTGTTGGGGAGACTCTATTTTCGTGTTTGTTGACTTTTGAACTGTTTTTTTGGAGTTTACATTTCGCGTTTTAGCTTTTGGAATTACCCTGTTACCGAAATTGGAATAACAAGTCATTGTTGGTAAGTAGATCAAACCTAGTAGTAGTAGTAACACTAACACTAACAGTACTTAGACTTAGAAGTTAGACTTAAGCCCGGCGCAGACAGAGCCGACTCGACCCGATCCGACTGGCTTTAATCAGGCTAGAGTTGGGCCTGGTCGGTCGGAGCAGATTTATCGTGTTGAATCGGCCCCAACTGGCATCCGACTGTCTCTCGAATGGCAAAATGTGTGTCGCGAGGCACTGAAAACTGAGCCGATCGGAATGACAACCAGTCGAGTCGGCTCTGTCTGCGCCGGGCATTCTGAGTACTTAGAGTAGACTAGGGGTAGGCCTGCTTAGACTACTAGTACAGTAGTAGTACTACTAGACTAGATCTAAGTTCGATGTGAACCAGTCGAGTCGGCTCTGTCTGCGCCGGGCATTAGAGTACTTAGAGTAGACTAGCTAGGGGTAGGCCTGCTTACACTACTACTACTAGTACTAGTACAGTATTAGTACTACTACTAGACTAGATCTAAGTTCGATGTGGAATATAAAGCAAATAATCACCTTTTGGTTTCAGGCGATGGCAAACTATCACTTCCTCGGCGATCTGAATGTATACGCTATCTTTCCTCAGCTTCGCTTCGGAAAGATAGCTACATCCAGCTCGCCTTGGAAGTGATAGATTGTCCCATCGCCTTCACCAACGGTAATTATTTGCTTACTAAACGCCCTTCATATATTGTGGTCACATGCCTCTACGTTGTCGTACCGTTGGGGGTCGGGGAAAACCAAATGAGAAGAATCATTCTCTGTACTGTATGTACATTACGTGTGTATTCGTTCGGTGGGAGAAATCTGTATAAAGTGGACCGTCACATCAATGTATCATATGCAGATATGTATGCATGGTGGAGCCCTATCTTCATATATTGAGGTTCAGCACGTTGTCAATCACGTTTCAGGAACATATCTTGCTGGCGTTTGTAGTGACTCGTCGTAGACGTACAGGGTCAGGTGTTCAAAGAGGATCCAACTGGAGCGTGCTGTGACTATGTGACTTACATTGTAACAGAGAGTAACGTTAGGTTGTTGCTACATAGTGAAATATTGATTGCTGTACAAGCGTCTGTATTTGACCATTAACATTGGTATTTTTTATTTGACTTAGTATAGGAACATACCATTTGCCGAACAATCTTGGAACTTAATTTTCATTGACTACATATCTAGATGCGTAGGCGTTTAACAGGAGCGCGCGTACAGTACGTAGTGTCTTGTTGACTGCATCTTGGATCCTGATCCGAGTATGCCTCATCTTTCCTGGTGTCTTTACTGACCTTAGTACCTTGTACATTACAAACTCAAGCATGGCTTCCAGTAATCCCCAGCCTTCCAAGGAGATGGAGAGTCTGATGTGTTCGCTGTGTCTGGATGTGTTCGAGCAGGCCACGCTTCTCAGATGTGGACACACCTTCTGCAGGAAATGCCTGGAGAGGTAGGTCGATGTCGTAGGTCTATATTTCATTTGCGCCGCAAACTCTACTGCATTTATCATGTTTATGATTTTAAATTTAACCCCCTCACACTGTCCAAGGACGATCACCACCCTAATAATAACCATATGAACAATTACCCCACCCCGATCACTGACAAACAATAAGAGCCTCCATGTGCAGTTTCCGGCCCCGGGATGATAATCCCCCTCATACCATTCACCCATGATCTCAATCTCATTAAAACCCCTGTTATCACTACTACTTCCTCCTCGGATCATTATAATCGTTAAATATGTTTATTATTACCGACATGCTCAATAAATTACGAGTTTTGTTTTATGGCATAAGCCGCCCTTTACCGTCACTTGCGAGGGACGCCGCCTTCGATGTTTACCGAGTAACCACTGTGGCTCTCCTCATATGCTCTCTTTAAAATTGTCGGTGGAAAATTATCAGAGGAAATAATTTCATAGAAAGCAATGTCAGTGGAAAAATTCAGAGGTACAAATGGCAGTGGGAAAAAGTGTCAGAGTTAAAAGTGTAAGTGGAAAATTGTTAGAGGTAAACATTTTCTGTGGATATAATGTCAGAGGTAACATACTGTATATGTGGGAAAATGTAATTGGTCAATGTTTTCACCCGACAGCTGACACCTCCTTATAATTATCATAAAGCCGTTTGTTAAACATTGTACGCATTTTGTTCATCTCTTTAGATACGATGAATGTCATCCTCACCAACCAGAGCAGGAGTCGCCGTCCATGCTGTGTCCGCTGTGTCGACAGGAGACAGAGCTCGGAGCAGCAGGAGTCGCGGGCCTGTCGTCAAACATCTCCCTCAACCACCTCGTCGAGGAATTCAACGACTCCTCGAACCCGTTCAGGATGCTGTACGACGATCGCCCAAAATGCTCCCAGTGCGGGATGAAGCCGGATGGGGAGGAATCAGATGACCTCGTCTCGTATGCTGTTGTATTCTGCTGCGATTGTGACGTTTACTTGTGCGAGCGATGCCTGACAGCCCACAAACTATTTGAACAAACAATATTCAAAGGTCACCGAGTATTATCTGTAAAAGAGTTAATGGGTGGTAAGCAAAGAAGTATAATCAATCAGTTTGACAAATGCTCGGAGCACATTTCCGAGGCCCGAGATTTCTACTGTGTAGATTGCCGTGCAGTTATCTGCCTAAGGTGTACAATTGTGAAGCACAACGTGAGAGACCACACTATCAGGGAACGAATCGAGGTTGAAAGTGAGTTCCGAGAAAAGATTGCCGGACTGGTGACGCGATGCCAAAACGAGAAACGCAGCTTGGAAGCGTTTATCAGGGAAACAGAGCACGAACGGAGAAGCGCGAAAGCATCGCTGAAGGAGGTGCTTCAAAAGATCGATCGCACCTTTGCAGACCTCAAGAGACAACTTGAGGAGAGGAGGGAAACTTTGAAAGCAGAAGTGGAGGCGATTGATGTATCGTGCGACAGGAAACTGGACTCGATAAAGATTTCGGCACAGAAGATATCCTCACAAGTATCAACTGCTCAAGACATCCTGGGTTGTCGAGAGGGACACAGTTGTCTAGAGGGAGACGCACTCATCTCACACGAGCACTTGTTGACGGAACTGGAAGGGCTACTTAAGACCAGTCAAAACTGGATCAGAGAGTCACAAGGCATACCAGGAAACGTCAAACGTACAGCTGCGCGTGTGACATTCCAGGCTCAGCCAATGGATGTAGCCCTAATGGGCCGAGTAGCTGCTGACAAAAAGTGGGGTTTAATCAATGAAGTGGAGTTACCGTATGATGAAGACATGAATGGACTGGCTGTACTATCACCTGAAAGCGTGTTGATCGGGTACAATCAACATCCTGCTGATGAGTTCTCCCTTGATGGGTTGAGGACTCCTGGGAAACTCGACTTAAACACTCTACTGGATGTCGCAGTTCTGTCTGATGGACACTTTGCTGTAACGCCAAAGAAAGCTTGTCTCAAACTGTTTCATGCTGATGGGAAGAGCACGCTGACTAACTTCAAGACGCTTGATGCTACATCATTCATGACGATAGACAGCGACGGGAAGGATCACATCTATGTAGCGTACTGGGACGAGAAGCTCATTCAAGTATTCAGCCCCGACGGAGGCAATCCCATCAGGGAAATACAAGTATCATCAACGCCTGAACAGGTCCACACTACAAGTTGTGGCTATCTTGTCATCCAGTCCCCTGAAGGTGTTAGAGTGCTGGATGAAAGTGGCAAAGAGATAACCCACATTAAAGGAGATGATATCAAATTATACCCAGCTGTTGACCAATCTGACAACCTCTACATAGCGGAGGTTCATCAATCGAAGCCCACGGTGACGATCAAGAAGTACACATACTACACACTGGATGGAGTGTTGGTGGAGACAATACTTGCTGATGTCAAGATAAAAATCCCTCAACGTCACTGGTATTACATGAATTGTCCTTCACCGGATGCTATCGTATTCTGCACCGTGCAAAGGGTATGATGTATGTCTTTAAGAGTGCCATCGACTTTGGTGTCTGAAGGACTCTGTCTCACCACTGATGTGTCTTTCCATGTTGAGAACTGTTCGTAATTGTTTTGTAGTAATGAAATACAGTACAAACCGCCACCACTACGCCTTTCCCCATTGAATACGCTGAGTTATTATATTGTTTTCTTATTGGAAAACAGTACTGGACAGCCACTGATGTGACTTTTGTGTTTGTGAATGTTCCTTTCTCTTTGCATTGGACATGTTGGATCAATGTTTTATCTTTCTCTTAACTGCTACTTAGCAATGAATGATTCGTTATTGCTTTTTTTTTTTAATGGAAGGAATACAGTACTGGACCACAACTTTATGTGAATTATTTGTTTGTCACTGTTCCATATTCTTTGCATGGAATCAATACAATTCACAAAGTGCCTCATGTGCATGATATACTAGACAACTAAAGGCGTAACAATCATATAACTTAATATAAGTCTTATACCTGATTTATGTACGAAAATGAAATATTACGAAACCAAATTAAGTAACTTATCCATTCCTACATTTATCTTAAGCATGTTCAGCTTGGGTATGTAGTCTCAAATGTATTGTAAAATAGGCTCAACTTATAAGAGCTATACGGATTAAAGGATTATTTTGTTTCATTACAAAATACAAAACAGACGAAAAAAGGGCTGTACATTTCTTATGTAGTTGCCATAAATATGCTGGATTGCGATTTGAAAATGAAACCAAAGGATCATGAAGCTTTCAGATTGTTTAGATTTTTTGAAATTGGAAGTCCGTAAAACAATTCAGAATTAGTCAAAATGGTAATGATAATACACGAAGAAAAGAAACTATTATAGTTGTGTATGTCAATTTGTAAAGTGTTGTTCTCAATTTATTTTTGTATCATTCCTAGTGCCTACAATGTCTAGATTTTCTTACTGAAGTTATACGTTTATCATGATAAATTATGAATAAATGAACTTAGTTAAGAGAGCTTGTATACACATACGATAGACCTAACACATATGTAGTAGGTCTATGCATATACCATACTTGCTGCTAGTTGAAATAGCTTGATAGCAAATTATATTTATTTTATATGGAAAAGGAAGAAGTTGAATCCTACACATTATAGTCATATTACATTTATTGTTATAATTTTCATATTCAGTTTCAAGATAAGTCATAAATAACGTAAGATTTATCCTAATACTATGCGACGAATCTGTTTATAAACTCAATGTACTATATACAATCTGTTAGCCAAAAAGCACGAGAAATATAATTTAACAGTGAATACTATTGAGTCATATATACCTGTAATCAATAGCGTAATCAACTAACATAGTTTGTTACAATATTACATTTAGTTGCATGAAAAGAAAATTGTACATATTATTCATATTTTGTTTTCGCTTTGTATGTGATGTTTCCTAATCAATCATCAATCCAACTATGATTTAAACTAGATGACCGAGCATTGTTTTCATGCAACAGTTAATGACACAGATAAGTGTTTTGTTTTTCTTTGAACATTTTGTTAAATGTTCAAATAATATTAACAGCTATAACCAGTTTGTTCAAATAATGCTGCTTTTATCCAGTTATGACCAACTAGTTAAAAAATTGCTGCTTTAATAACAGCAAGGCCCCGTTGCGGAAAGAGATGCAAACGTTTGTAAAATTGAAATTTATTGTAAGTCAGATCATGTGACTAAATGCGCAAATCTGATTGGTTGAAATTTTCTGACTTACAATAAATTGTAACAGTCGATTGTATCTCTTTCTGCAACGGGGCCCAGATATTACATGTTTGTTCAAATAATGCTGCTTTTATCCAGGAATGACCAGTTAGTTCAAATAGTGGTATGAATGCTGCTTTGTGTTCTTCAATGTCCGATTTGTTCAAGTACTATTGCATTTATCCACCAGTTATTTTCGAATAAACTAAGTAGACAATCATGCAAATACGTGTTGATGTGGTTGTATTCGTTTGCTAGTAAATGTTTTCCCTGTCATTGAATGTATGTGCTTGTGTGTCTAAGTTAATGTTTGGTGTTAATCCAGGCAAATCATTATGAGTTTGAGTCATATTCTGAATACATTATGTGTGGTATGTGTATGTCCAAGTAAATGTTCTAGTGAATGTTTGTATGGTTCCATGTGTATGTACGTGATTGTATGTGAAAGTGACAGTGTGTGAATGCGTTCATATGTGTGCTGATTTGTATGTTTGTGCAACTAAATATATGTTTGTATGTGGTCGAATAATGTTTTAGTGACCAAGCAGATGCACATACACGTAAACACGCACGCACACACACACACACACACACACACTAGTGGCGTAGCGGGTATTAACTGTATGCCAGTTTGGACTGTGATGAATAATTTATTTCCCAATTTCCGCTCTTGCCCAATGTATTAATACAATAGATCACTCTCGTCTGTCGCCATCTAGCGGGCTAATCCGCAGAGTCTGAACTAGACTATAAAGATTCCACTCATGTAGGATGTACACCCCTGGGCGTACGTGCACATCTTTGTCTGAGGTAAAGCCATGGTCTCATCCGACCCACGTAGGCGTAGCGCGGGATCTACGTAGAGATTTTGGGGTGTAATGGCCTGGTCACATATAGCCGACGCACGGCCAACGCACGGCCAGCGCATTGAAAATTTGCCATTTTGGCCAGTGCGTCGTCGTGCGCTAGGTGTGCGTCATCATGCGTTACTCATGCGTCGAGCGCGCTGGACCAACGTTTTGCATTCGTCGTCATTCGCTCTGTGCGTCGAGATTTTTTGTGCATGCTCAAAACTGTGCGCAGAGCTCGACGCATGGATGTACACGCCAGAAGGACTCCAGTCACGCGCAGAGCACGCTAGACCAACGCCAGACATACGCGGAGCACACGCTGTGTACTCGTTGTGAGTTCGTCGGCTGAGGTCTAGCGAACGCCTAGCGCACACCTAGCGCACACCTAGCGTGCTTCAAACGCATGCCCAGCGAACGTGCAGCGAATAAGGGCGAGCTGAACGAGTGCAGAACGGGTCTCTAACGCACCCGACGTTCTTCTAGCGTGTTCCTAGCGTATAGCTAGCGTGTACGCAGCGTGTACATAGCGTGTAGTCAACGCGTCCCTGCACACCATCTCCCCATCACTTCTCATCCGACCCTCATGGGTAATGATAGAGGTTCCTACTGATCACTTCTAGAAGAACCACCTCGGAAGATGGATGGATTTTAATGTTATTTGACATGAACTACCAGTATTGTGTTAAATTTATTCATTGCATTAATTTCATTCATTTCAGGGCCCTGCAAAGTTAAACAAATGCTAAAACCCACCCACCCCCTTTCTCCAAAATGGACATGGAAAGAAAACTCAAATCATATTAGGACTTTTTAAAAATCTTGAAATGATTTGAGACGAGTACGGTGCAGTTTTTCACACTTAACCTTTATTTTGGTGATTTTCCCCATTATTTGTTGTATCTATTTTGTATCCAAAATGCCCCTTGACCCATCCACCTACTTCCAATTATGTTATGGATGTTTGAATTTGTTTATTGTTGCAAGGCCTTTTTATAGATAAACACGCTAATTCGGCAATTCAAGTTTGAGCTCTCATATCCATGGATACGTATTACCCTTCACAAATATGGTATCATTGAATGCTTGTTGATTCCCGAGGGTGTTTCACAAAGCAATATTTTGTTATCATGACAAATTTGTCATGATAAAACATTCTTATGGCATGTATGGTAGCATTATGGGGACCTTTTGCACAAAATTTGGTGAAACTTTTGCGAAAATTTAACTAAAAGTACGAATTTGGCTAAAATTATATTCTGTAAATTCTCGTTGCCCGGATCCGGACTTGGGCAGTTTTTCCAGGCGCGCGAAGTTGTCCCTCATTCCCTTGAACGACCCTTGCAGATGGGATACTTCTTTGGACATGATGTCCGCCTGTTTCTGCCATGCAGCATTGTTCATATCTGGCCTCCTGTAATGGGTGACCTTTTTGTTCCAAATCATTTCATTTTCCTCCAAGAAGGCGACCATCCATTCCTCCTCGTCATCGGACAGCTTGTTGGCCCTTTTGTCCTTCTTTGTACCCTTCTTGATCTTGACGACAGACGATGCCTGCGAAGCCAGCGATACATGGCTGTCTACTGACCCAGCATGTGAGTGAGTAGGGGAGCACTGACGGGATGATGATGGAAAGGATGTAGCATCCTCGACAGCATCCTCAACGGCAATGATTTTGAGTCCAAGCTGTGCAGCTCAGGGTGCAGGCTAGGCGGCTCAGGGTTCAGGCTGGGCTGCTCAGAGTCAGAGTCTAGGCTGTGCAGCTCAGGGTTCAGGCTGGGCTGCTCAGGGTCCAGGCTGGGAAGCTCTTTGCCTCTGCCCTTGCCTCTACGACCGCGGCCACCAATAACAGGAGCAGATGGTGTCTTCTTCGTGGGCTTCATGGACAGTGGGTTCATTCTCTTGGGTGGCATCTTGAAGAGTTTGTACACTTGGCACTGCACTAACTTTGATATGACAACACACTGGACGCTGTCTTTCGCGGGCTGTGCGTTGAGCGCGCGGTGCATGCGCGGTGCATGCGCTCTGCATGCGCTGGCCGGGCGCTGGCCATTCGTCCAACACGCTAGCAGCACGTGATGCATTCGTTGCGGTTTTTAATGTATACGCTCTGTATGCGCTATGTATGCGCCCTGTATACGCACAGCGCGTTAGCAACACGTTATGCATTCGCTGTAAGTTCGCTAGCCTCCCCCCTAAATCCTGACAGGAGTTGGGCGTACAACGACGCACTCCCATTTTTCCCGAATTTTCAGTGCGTTGGCCATGCGTTGGCCGCGCGTCGGCTATATGTGACCAGGCCATTAGTGATCCTACGTGGATGGCCCGCGCGCACTACGCACGTAATTTCCAGCTACCTGACCCTCGCGTAGCCTAAATTTTCCTTCGTCGAGACAAATTGACATGCACAATTTTTGGTCTGCGATGATTTGTTGCAGCTACCACGTGACTGGTGAGTGGGTGCTTGCGTGCGGGGCGCGTATGAAAAATTACTGCTCTACGTGTGCGCTACGCCTACGTGGGTCGGATGAGACCATGGCTTAAGTTGCCAGTACATTACACACTTTTGCCCGACTTAAGCCCTGGTCACAACCCACCGTGCGTGTTTTTAGTCCGTACGTTTTTTGGGGAGGCCACGGCCGCCACGTTTTTCTGAAAACGTGGGGAGGGAGTGGCAAGAGCAGGGAGGGAGTACGTCAACGCACGGTGTAAGTACGTGGCCCGCACGCCACGCCTGGCCGTGAGCGGTTGCGTGCATCGTACGTTGCGCACGTGGTAAGTGAGTTGTACGTGCTTACAACGTGCTTACAACGGACGATCTCCGTGCGATTGCCACGTTATCGTACGGAGGCCGTACTTACACGTGCTGATCACGTACGTTGTAAGTGCGTGCACGTGCGAACAACCTTTTCTGCTCATATTATACTGCAGAAATCAGTGCGCACAGCGTGCGTTGTAAGTGCGGAGCACGTGCTTACTCGGTACGGTCCACGTGAGTTCTGCGTGCTCATTGGACAGTTGAACTGGGGAAGTGCCGAGTAAGCACGGACCACGCACTTATCACGTTTGCAGCACGCACGTGCGCTCATTAGCTGTAGAGGGCACGCGCGTCACCCGTACTGGGGGTGAATCGGTAGCCCGACCGCAACCCGAACGCAGCGAAAGTTCCTCGTGCACTAAAAGTGCTACGGAGTGTCTGCGTGCTCCCAAATCCGTACTGAGTCGGTACTCACCACGTACGGATGCCCACATTTTGCCCACGTTTGTGCAAGTAGACAGCACGCACTTGCAAGTACGGCGGGTTGTGACCACGGCTTTACATGACCGAATAGATAACGCGAGTTTGCTCGAATGTGATATGGTTTTGCCAGAACTTGAATTGTTTTTTTTTACGCGGGTCTGGTCCCCTCCCTCGGAAAAATAAAGAAATAAAATACAAATATATTGTTTTTTTTCTAATGAAATCTAGGCAGTCCCCCTGTTTGTTGTTGCTGAAAGCTGCGTAGCTACGACAGTATGCTGGCTGGGGATACAATTATTTGACAAAGACGAAACCAATAAAACAAGTGCATGGTAGCATGCCAACCCCCCCCCCCCCCCCCTCCCCCCCCCCTTCCCCATATGATCGGTAAGCCCACGCTATATGCCATTGGTGGTGGTGGGATTATTCAGTGGGGGACAGGCAGTATCAATATGATTTATAGGTGGGATGAAATATGATTCAAACAACAAAAATATCAACAACAGTCACCTTTCTCCACGGAACTGTTCCCAATAAGTTCAATAAGTTGCGCACAGACAATGGTGGTTAAAAACTTACACACCCGTCCTGTACACTTATTATTGCGTTGTGTTGAATCATAATTACACAATACCAGTATGTATCATGCACACAATCAACTAACACAACATTCTATACATACAAAACACTTGAATACTATTATCAGCTAAACAAGCAGCAACCATGGAAACGGGGCAGAAAAATGATTACCCTGGTCAAAGTCTAGGCAGCAATCACGCATTGTGTTGATATTAATAATGTTAACGGTGTAGCATATTCCGAGTGAATGTATGTTGTTGTTGTTGTTTTGATTTTGATTTTGATTTTTTTTTTTTGGGGGGGGGGGGCGCTTAGATGTCTTTATTTTACAGAAATACAACATATAAGCATTGTTTTCTCTGTACAATCTATTAAAATGGCTAGCAGTGGATACATCGGACTGACAGGTCACAGGTGAATGAATAGAATGGTAAGCAACAACTGATTTGCTGAAGATCTAGCCCCCGGCCCCCGTTGGATTCGGAATCCCGGTGTATGTGACCCTGGTCAGGTCATTAGAGCTACGTATGAAGAGTTATCTTGCCAAACTGCCCTAGGCGTGTTGGAAATCTTGCCCCGTAGAGTAACCACTTCTAGGACCCCTTCCCCTGTTATGAATCGTGTTCCCTCTATTTGCTCACCACCGCCACTCACCCCTGGCCCGATTGTTTGTCAAGTAGATTAGCCCCTTCTACCTGTTTGGAAATCTTGGCCCCTCTTTGCTCACCCCCGGGCCGAGTGTTGTTCCAGTAGATTAGCCTCTGCTACCTGTTGGAAATATCTTGCCCCCTCTTTGCTTACCCCTGGATGCCTGGGCTGAGTGCTGTTCACGGAGTAGATTAGCTCCTACTAGAACCCCCTTCCCTGTTGGGAATCTTACTCCCCTTTGCTCACAGACCACCCCCATCTGGAGTGTCATTCTAGAAAATCATAGCTAGCACCTTCTGCAGGTCCGTGTAGCTCCCCCTACATGATACTGTAGATTTCCCCTTAATAGCTCACACCCCCGGACTGAGTTTTGTTCCAGGAGATTAGCCCCTTCTACCTGTTGGAAATCTTGCCCCCTCTTTGCTCACCCCGGGCCGAGTAATGTTCCAGTAGATTTGCTCCTACTAGAACTCCCTTCCCTGCTGGGAATCTTACCACCTTTTGATCACATCCCCACCCATGCCGAGTGTTATTCCAGTAAATTAGCCCCTACTATAGGACCTCATAAAGCTTCCCCTCTTATATCTCACCCCCCCCCCCCCCCCCCCCAGGACCGGCATGGACCGGGTGGTGTCCCAGTAGATTAGCCACTTCCAGGACCCCTTCCCTTGTTGCAGATCTTGCCCCTCCTTCATGTCCTTGGCCTACCCCCAATCTTGGTCTATTATGCCTAACTAGCTGTACCCCACTAGCATACAGATTAAGGCCGAATACCAATAATAACATGATTAAGGTCAAGTGCACGAGCACTTCGATATTTGACACTAAACGCCCTTCATACATTGTGGTCACATGCCTCTACGTTGGGGGTATGGTAAAACCCAATGAGAAGAATCATTCTCTGTATGAGTATTGTCTATACGGTGTACTTACTGTACACAACTGTATTCGTTAGGTGGGAGAAAAATGTATAAAGTGGACCGTCATATGGGTGAAATGTATCGCATGTATTCATGGTGGAGCCCTGTCTTCATATGAGGTTCACCAAGTTGTCATTGAATCATTAAAGTTTCAGGAACATTATCTTGCTGGATTTTGTTGGGACTCGTCGATCATAGACGTAC
Source organism: Echinarachnius parma (assembly GCA_037951105.1). Taxonomy (NCBI): domain Eukaryota; kingdom Metazoa; phylum Echinodermata; class Echinoidea; order Clypeasteroida; family Echinarachniidae; genus Echinarachnius; species Echinarachnius parma. The sequence goes on from JBAMJV010009430.1 coordinate 21,108, forward strand.
AGGGTCAGTTGAAAGAGGATCAAACTCGAGCATGTTGTGACTGTGTGTGTTATATTATAACAGAGAGTACAACGTTAGGTTGTGGGCAAAATATTGAAATATTGATTGCTGTGGAACCGTCTGTTTTTTGTTTACCATTAACATTGGTTTGTTTATTTAACCTAGTATAGGAACATACCATTTGCCGATCAATCTTGGAACTTAGTTTTTAGTGAACAGTGACATTGATTAATTTCGATTAGTCTGAAAGGAAAGGAACCAATCAAGTACGTTGTTGACGCTAGTTCCCTCTGAAAAACCCTGGCCCGGGAAGGACTAGGCTTCGGGGTTGACTTATATGTCATAAATAAAGACTACATAATTAGGCGGTTAACAGGAGCGCTTGTGCAGTACGTATAGTGTCTTTTTGACTGCACTGGATCCTGATTTGAGTATGTCTCATCATTCTTGCTGTCTTTACTGGCACTAGTACCTTGCACATTTACAAACCCAAATATGGCTACCAGTAATCCCCAGCCTTCCAAGGAGATGGAGAGTCTGATGTGTTCGCTATGTCTGGATGTATTCGAGGAGGCCACGCTACTCAGATGTGGACACACCTTCTGCAGGAAATGCCTGGAGAGGTAGGTCGATTTCATTAGTGTCGCAACGTCTCAATATTTTGTTAATTGTTTTAAATATCTAACCTCTAGATCTTACCTAGCTGCCAGATAATAACCGTCCGAAGTCCGAACAATTTCCCCCCCACGAAACTGACATCAAACATTAACCTCCCAGGGCAGTTTCCTCGGAAGGATACTCTCCTTAAGAAAACCACACTCAGGAATATATTACTTAAAACCCCTTTTTACCACTTGTATTATTTTACCTGCGGATAATGTTAAAGGTGCACTAGCTGTAAAGTGTCAGATATTGCCCAAAATGACATTTGAGACTTCAATCCTGTACCCAAATCATTGTAAGATATGTCCAAATGATGTGTGAAAGTTTCATTGAAAAAGAACAGTTGTTTTCCTGGTTAAAAAAGTGATAATATGCGTCAGCTTTTACAACGAATGTTTATGAGGTTTATGACCGTTCATTCACGCTTTTGAGCTGAATGATAGATATCGTCATACTAAAGGGGCATTTGAAAAAATCTAACCCGTTTTTATTCTTCTCTTACCATAAGCTAAACGACACGGTAGAAGAAAACGAGAAAGCTCCAAGTAATTTTCGTGGAGTTGGACATTTAACAGGCATCCCTTTAACCCATAGATTGTGAAGTATCCCGATAGTTACTCCCTTTCCATATCTTATCTATCAAACTCAAAGTGTGTTTTTTTTTTCGACGCGCTCAATCAATTTTGATTCTTTATGGCTTGGTCCGCCCTTTATCGTCACCATCGAATGGACGCAACCACGTAACCATGCTGGCACTCATAATAATGTTCAGTCAGCCGTTTGCTAAACATTGAGGTTATTTTGGTCATCTCTTTAGGTACGACGAATGTCACCCTCAACAACCAGATCCAGAATCACTGTCCATGCTGTGTCCGCTGTGTCGACAAGAGACGGAGCTCGGCGCAGAAGGAGTCGCGGGCCTGCCGTCAAACGTTTCCCTCAACCACCTCGTCGAAGAATTCAACGACTCCTCGAACCCACTCAGGAAGCTGTACGACGATCGCCGGAAATGCACCCAGTGTGTGGTGAAGCCGGAGGGGGAGGAACCAGAGGACCCAGATTCATACGCTGTTGTCTTTTGCTGCAATTGCGACATGTACATGTGCGAGGGGTGCCATACAGCCCACAAGCAGTTTGAACAGACCATGTTCAGAGGTCACCAAGTGATGCCTGTAAAAGAGTTAATGAGTGGTAAGCAAAAAAGTATAGTTAATCAGTTTGACAAGTGCTCCGAGCACACCGCCGAGGCCCGAGAATTCTATTGTGCGGATTGCCGTGCAATTATCTGCCACAAGTGTACGATCGTTGAGCACAATATAAGAGATCACAAAATCGTCAAACGTACATCAGTTGAGAGAGAGGTCAGAGAGAAGATTGCTGAACTGGTGGCGCGATGCGAGAACGAGAAAGGCAGCTTGGAAGCGTTTATTAGGGAAACAGAGCACGAACGGAGAAGCGTGAAAGCATCGCTGAAGAAGGTGAATCAAAAGATCGATCGCACCTTTGCAGACCTCCAGAGACAGCTCGAGGAGAGGAAGGCAACTTTGAAAGTGGAAGTAGAGGTGATTGACGTATCGTGCAACGAGAAATTAGACTCGATAAAGATGGAAGCGCTGAAGATGTCTTCACAAGTATCAACGGCTCAAGACATCCTAGAGTGTCGTGAGGGACACAGTTGTCTTGAGGGAGACGCACTGGTGTCACACGAATACTTGCTGAAAGAACTGGAAGAGCTGATTGAGACCAGTCAGAGCTGGATCAAAGCATCACAAAGCATACCAGAAACCGTCAAACGCATTGCTGCGCGTGTAGAATTCCATGATCCGGCAATGGACATATCCCATATGGGCAAAGTAGTTGCTGACAAAAAGTGGGGTTTGGTCAACGAAGTGGAGTTACCGTATGATGAGCCCATGAATGGACTGGCTGTCCTGTCACCTGAGCGCGTTTTGATCGGGTACATTAACCAACCCGCTGATGAGTTCTCCCTGGATGGGTTGAGGACACCTGGGAAACCTGACTTGACAGGCCTAGTGGATGTCACAGTTCTGTCTGATGGACGCTTTGCTGTGTGGACAACGGGTTGCCTCAAACTGTTTGATGCTGATGGAAAGAACACGCTGACTGAGTACAAGAAACGGGAGACCACATCATTGGTGACGATAGACAGAGATGGGAAGGACCAGATCTACGTAGCCTACTGGGATGAGAAGCTGATTCAAGTTTTCAGCACCGATGGAGGCGACCCCATTAGAGAAATAAAAGTACCATCAAAGCATCAACAGGTCCACACAACGAAATGCGGCTATCTCGTTATCAGGTCTGGCACTACTGTGGTGGTGCTTGATGAAAATGGCAAAGAGATAACCTTGATTAATCTCATTGGTTGCAAATCATATCCAGCCGTTGACAAAAATGACAACCTCTACATAGCGGAGATTCATCAATCGAAGTCCACGGTGACGATAAAGAGGTACACACTGGATGGAGTGCTGGTGGAGACAATCATTGATGATGTCAAGATAAAAATACCTCAGCGTGACTGGTATTACATGAAGTGTCCTTCACCGGATGTTATCGTCCTCTGCACAGCCGGGACGATGTATGTCTTCAAGAATAACATCGACTTCGGCTTGTAAAAGAACATGTACAGTGAATCGCCCCTCACGTGACTTTTTTGTCAAGAAGTTAAGTTTTTGGTAAATGACAAATACTTGCCCGTTGAGTAGTATATATAGGTTCAGGTGAATATTTGCTACTTAACCGTCTCTCCCATTGACGAGTTCAGTTTCCTGTAAGAGACACTGACCCGCCACTAACAGATGTGGTTTCACGTTCAGCAGTTTGGTTTCCCGAAAGAACGATAATACTTGCAAACTGATGTATCTTTCCCGTATATGAGTTGAGCTTTTTGGTAAATGTGACTCGCCACTATAGAAACGCCTTCACCTTTTATACATGCTTTAGGAGTGCACTGTTTTTTTTTGAAAGAACGACTTCTAATCGCAACTGATGGTAGTGTTTTCCTGTTTTCGTTTTGTTGTTCCTCTCTTGTTTATGACTGCCTCGAGATCCAACCACTCATCTTGAATATTATTTCCACAAATATTTGTATTATTTCTTCATTCAAGATTCTACGCAAAACCTACATTATATCATTTACATGATTTATAGTATAAGACATGATATAATTATATGCATAGGCCTAATTATAGCCAAACCAAACCTTTAGTAATTCATTATTAAGAACGGTGTTTCGTTTTCATATTCAGCCCTCAATATTCGAGAATTATCGAGACTTAAACTGCATTGACAATTGACCGGCTATAGCAAAACCCGGCACTTGTTAGTAAAAATAAAAATGTCGATTTTCATACCATGACAAAGGCCTTATCACAAGCTCTAATTTCACGCTTTGTTCTAACTAATTGGTCAATAATTGGCGAAGATATGATTGTTTCAAATTTACAATCATAGGTCTTTTAATACACACATTGTGTGAACTCAAAATGCCCATTTCTTCAAAACATGACTTACCGACAACTGCTGGGTTTTTGCTATAGCCGGTCATTTTGTTCGTTTTTTTTTTTTTACGTAAACGCACTCCAGATAATGAAGCAAATATCAATTAATGTGATCTTTAATAATGGCTTTGAAACATCGTGATGTCAAGACTTTTTGCATTGATTGAAAATGGAATTAAAACATAAAAAAGAGACACTGAGACGCTATCATTACAAAGATGTGGGGTAAAAAAGCGGATTTGAAACCAACAAGGTGGAGATTCACTTCGTAGCTTTTATCAGTACTTCTAATATATCAAACAGAAAACATAGCTTGGGATCTTCAATATATTATCTGAACATGTTATTATTTATACATGAAAATAACTACGAACGAAACGATGCCTGCTTTGCATCTTAGTAGTCTATAGTATAAAGCGACCCCAAAAAACACATAATAGTTATACACAGTATGTAATATAAAAGAGGAGTATTAAAGGTGTATTATATACAGATGACATAGTGGTGAATGAAACCATCATATTTATTTACAAGTGTAAAATGCTATATGATAAGCCATAGAATTATCCGGGAAGTAGTGGGGAGCTTAGTTTAGGAATTGTATAATGATTGGCTTTTAACTGACACATATTTAAAATAGAGCACGCACTGAATCTGATGTATATCCAGTAAGCCCAAAACGTGTCGTCTTCCCATTTCTTTGACATTGTTATATATATCTTGTGACACGTATACTATGTAGTCACAAATCATTTCAAGATGTTTCTAGTAAAAAAAGATGCTTTTTATGTGTTTCTATTACATTATTGTTGAATACCAATTCAGTTGAGGTGGGTAAAGAATCCTATAACATGTGTTAGGGATAAGTTCCGGATCAATCAATATACATGTAACTGTATATATTTCTATCTTTACGTTAGTCACCCCCCCCCCCCCCCCTCCCCCCCCCCCCCAGCAGCCCCATTCATGGGGAAGAAGAAAATCGCCCATTCACTAAGTAAAACTACTCTCACAGTACTTACCGAAGCATGTGTGAACATTAATGTGGTGAAAAGTATGTATATACATTATTATGTATACATAATATTGTACATTATTTCTATAGAAGTGATTTTCAATACCAAACTAGAGTAGACATTACGTGTTTATAAATTATAATCATTATATAATACATAATCAACCTTTGTAAACACTGGGGACAATTATGATATATATATAGATAATTATATTTGTATGATGATTTCAATTTCAGTCATAACATCACCATTCCTGTTTGTTAGTATAATATATAAACATAATTATCGGTGAGTTAATAATAAAATTACAAGTATACCATTTACAAGTTTTTCAAAAATATGTACAGTATACTGCATAACATGTCAATATTTTGTAACAACTTTAAACTGACGATCTTTAATGATACTTCACCACTTCTGTTTGATATTATACACAATAATGTTACCTGTGAGTTATTTAAACATATCACAAGAATAATCTTAATGTAAAATGTGTTGAAAACAATACATACTGCATACGAATATAATTATTGTTGAATCACTTTGATATGATTTCTAAATATGATTAACACAACCCATACGATTTATATTATATCATGTTGATGATATTATCGAAATTGTCTGTAAAAACTACCAGGATATTATATTGTAATGTCTATCAATCTGCATTTCTCTGATTATTATATGAAATGATACAACTTATTTAAAATTCAGGTTGACATCAATATATTGTAAAGAAAAGTATGACCAATTGATTTTTTTAGAATTTATTGTATCCATCAATATATCCCTGCAATAAACCAAGCACCGCTGCCAAGAAAACAATTGTTTATAAAAACGTGTCAATTTATTGTGAATTTAATGATTAGTTTGAGTATGTGTTTGTATGTGTAATAATATGTGTTTGTAGGTAAATGTGTAGCCTTTGTTTGTGTATGTTTTATGCAAATTATGTGTGTTTGTATGTGATGCAAAGTGAGTGTAAATGCATGTTTGTTCATGTAAAATCGTGAGTTTGTATGGGTTTCAAAGTGGAATGAAATGTATGTGACAAGTGAAAATAATTATGCATGTGTTGGTATGTGTTTTAAAGTGGATGACTGTTTTTATGCAAGTAAACGCGTGAATGTGTTGGTAAGTGTTTTAAGAGAACAATGGATATTTGTATGCCTGTGTAAGTGAGTGTATTGTGTTTGTCTAATTTGAATGTGCATGTTTTGTATATTATATGTGTGTTGGAGTGAATGTATTGGATGTGTGTCAAGGTCAAGCTATTATATGTGTGAAGATTGTTTTTAAAAGTATTTGTTTGTGTGAAAGTGAATGAATGCGTGCGAGTGAAGGTATATAATATACGGATGTGTTTGCATGTCGCACGTGAGGGTATTGGGTTGTAAATTAAACTTACTAAATTGTATCGAACTGTCAATGTCAGTATGTTTGATGTGGTTACAGGTGAGTGAATGTGTTTGCATGTGTTTCAACATTAACATAACCTATTTGTGCCTAAGTAAACGTACATTATATATATTGTGTTAACCGTGTATGGTTAAAGCTAGCAAGTTATTTCCCAGGTATACTATACGACCCCCTTGACTGTTGGAAATCGTGCCCCTCCTTTGCTCACCCCCCCCCCCCCCCCCCACCCCCACCTCCACCCCATTAGATTAGCATTACTAGGACCCCTTCCCCTGTTGCAAATCTTCCGCATCCCTTTGCTCACCCTTTGGACGAGTGTTGTTTCGGGTGCGCTTCGTTATTCCGAAGGTTCGTTATTCCGAAGTTTCGTTATTCCGAAGGTTCGTTATTCCGAACACGCAAATTTCGTATACCTGAGGTTCGTTAATCCTAAAATGAAATAGGGTTCGTTAATCCGAACATTTGTTGCATTATTCCGAAGGTTCGTTATTCCGAAGGTTCGTTATTCCGAAGGTTTGCTATTCCTAAAATGAAATCTGGTTCGTTATTCGAAGGTTCGTTAGTACGAAAAATAAAATCGGGTTCGTTATTCCGAAGGTTCGCTATTCCTAAAATGAAATCGGGTTCGTTAATCCGAAAATGAATTTGGGTTTGTTATAATGCTATAATTTCATATAAAGAGATAAAATAAACTTTATAAATAAATGTTTGATTGGTCTGGCCAAGGGAGGGAAAGGGGGGAGGGGTAGGCTATGCTTAATGCAGGCTGTAAATTAAATAAACAAAACACAAACTATAGTATTATAACAAACCCGATTTAATTTTCCGGATTAACGAACCCCTATTTTATTTTCGGACTAATGAACCTTCGGAATAACGAACCTTCGGAATAACGAACCCGATTTTGTTTTCGGATAAACGAACCTTCGGAATAACGAACCCGATTTCGTTTTAGGAATAGCGAACCTTCGGAATAACGAACCATCGGAATAACGAACCTTCGGAATAACGAACCTTCGGAATAACGAACCTTCGGAATAACTGAACTCTTCGGAATAACGAACCTTCGGAATAACGGACTGTAACCGTTGTTTCAGTACTTTACTAGCCACTAATAGAACCCCTCTTTCTGTTGTAAATATTGTCCCTCGTTTGCTCACCCCCTCCCCCCCCCCCCCCCCCCCCCTTCGGACGGAGTGTTGTTCCATTTGTTTAGCATTTATTAGGACCTCTTCCCTTGTAAATATTGCCCCTCCTTTGTTCACCACGGTCCTGTTTCTATCCTGCCTACATAGATCTGCCCTAACACGATGGCGATCAAGTGCTAGAGCATGATCATATTTGTCAGAAACGGCCGTCCATACATTTTTAGTCACATGACTCTACGTTGGGGGTCAGGGGAAAACCCATTGAAAAATCCATATCTCTGTTGCCACGATTAACGTTGTGTGTATTGTACATATTGTACAAATATCATAACCTGTATTCGTTTGGTGCATGCTCCAAAATCATCGCCTGTATGGTGGAGCCTTGACTTCTTACATGTACATTATGGCAGTTCACCATGTTGTCATTGAATCATTCAAGTTTCAGGAACATATCTTGCTAGCTCTTGTTGTGACTCGTCGTAGACGAAGAGGGTCAGGTGAAAGAGGATCCAACACTAGCATGTTGTGACTATGTGTGTTACACGTACTGTATTCGAGATTACTAAGTTAGGTTGTAGGCTATACATTAGGTTCCATGACATATGCTCCGCCGACATATGCTCCGCCGACATTTGCTCCGAAAAATGCGACAAATGCTCCGCGACAAATGCTCCGCGATATTTGCTCCGCCGACAAATGCTCCGCCGACAATTGCTCTGCCGACAAATGCTCCGCCGACATTTGCTCCGCCGACAAATGCTCCGCCGACATTTGCTCCGCCGACAATTGCTCCGCCGACAAATGCTCCGCCGACATTTGCTCCGCCGACAAATGCTCCGCCGACATTTGCTCCGCCGACAATTGCTCCGAAGCTGCGACAATTGCTCCGCGACATTTGCTCCGCCGATAATTGCTCCGCGACATTTGCTCCGCCGACATTTGCTCCGCCGCCAAATGCTCCGCAGACAAATGCCCAAATAATTAGATGATTTTGTTTTCAACAAAATATTTTTAAAATGCTTGCACTTTTTCAAAAATTTTCAAAATCATTTTTGGAATAGTTGTTGATGATCTCTCTATCTAATCATCATTCCAATAAAACACCACATGCATAATTTTGTATGAAAATGGTTGAAACCAATGCCTTTTAAGAAAAGCGCCCTCTTGTGTTTAAATGGCTCTTTTTGAATGATAACAGGCGTTTTACTAAGTCGTTTGTAATTTTGTATACCTTTTGAGCATGGTGGAGTTATAACCATTAGTTTATCAAGTAACTGTCCAGGGTTGGTTACTAAAGTTCAGCCTTAAGTAGCAAAACTGTACTACCCCTTTAAATAAAGATCACATCGTCTAGAAGATAATCTATTCTTCACATATTAACAATAAAATTGATCACATATTGCTTTTTATTATGACGTCATAGTCACTAAAGGGGTGAAGTGTCCATCTTACCTCACTGTGGAGGTAAGAAGACCCCTCAATTCCTTAGATTATTGAATTTCAATTTTCTGCTACTTCCTGCCAATCCTTCCGTTTATACGAATGCAAAATGCATTGGAAGTTTGTGCTTTTCTGTTGGACAATAAGGCAGCCTTAATCGTTTACGGGGTGGGGGGGGGGGGGGGGGGGGGGTTAGAAGTGTCACAAATTGGGCCCTCGTTGTTCAGTAAACGATGAACAAATCTAAACAAAATTGGAAGTCCGAAAATTTAACAGTGGTTGAAAATAACGTTCTTTGAATTTTGATAAAACGTGGATAAATTTTGAACTCATGCGGAACAATTTCTTGATTCATAAAGAGTCTGAGTAATACAAATGCAGTGATTATAAAGACTTTTCTTTTTTCTATTCATGATCGATCTTAACACCAGTATCATGCCCTTCGCTTGATGATTGCTTGGAACAGTATACTATTCATCACAGCATTTTCGGATACTATGAGGGTCCGTGGTTCGACTCCAGTCGAACCCCAATGTAACATCAAAAACTAAAGCCAGTGTTGTGTGTTATTGCGCCTCCCCTTCTGCTACTAGATGCAGGCTGCAGGGTCACGCATCCTTACAACACTGGGCTTGACTGCCCCCCCCCCCCCCACCCTGTATAAAGAAACGTGAAACAAACAAACCAGCCAAATAAAATATTTGAATGAATCGATGGTTACTGAATCGATTGTACTCCAATTTCACAAGAGATTCGCATAACATATAAAAGCGCACTTCATACCAAAGGTACTTGAGAATTCATTCCAGAGTTTAATCTTCAGCGGAGTAAATGTCGGTGGAACAATTATGGTTGAGGAACATATGTTTTTTTTGGGACCATTTGAAGTACTGTCATCTTCAGAGCATATATTTCTGCGGAGCAATTGTCACCGGAGCAAATGTCGTATCTCCGGAGCATATTTCGGCGGAACAATTGTCGGCTAAGCAATTGTCGCATATTCGAAGCATTTTCGGCGGAGCAATTGTCGCATCTTCGGAGCATTTGTCGGCGGAGTAATTGTCGGCGGAGCAAATGTCGGCGGAGCAATTGTCGGCGGAGCAAATGTCGGCGGAGCAATTGTCGCATTTTTCGGAGCAATCGTCGGCGGAGCATATGTCGGCGGAGCATATGTCGTGTCACCTTATAGGCACACAGGAGCGCTTCAATACTGTATGACGGTGTCATTTTAGCTGCTCAGGATCCTGATCTGAAATGCCTCATCTTTCTTTGTGTCTTTCCTGGTAGTACCTTGCACATTTAAACCCTCAAGCATGGCTTCCAGTAATCCCCAGCCTTCCAAGGAGATGGAGAGTCTGATGTGTTCGCTCTGTCTGGATGTGTTCGAGGAGGCCACGTTACTCAGATGTGGACACACCTTCTGCAGGAAATGCCTGGAGAGGTAGGTCGATGTCTGTAGGCCTACGTCGTAGATATTTCATTAGCAGTACCGCAACCTCTCATTATTTTGTTAATTGTTTTAAATATCAAACCTCTCTTACCCTACCAGATAATAACCATCCGAAGTCCGAGCAATTTCCCCACCCCCAAACTGACATAAAACATTTACATCCCAGGGCAGTTTCCCCGGAAGGATACTCTCCCTAAGAAAACCACACTCAGGAATATATTACTTAAAACCCCTTTTTACCACTTATATTATTTTACCTGCGGATAATGTTAAAGGTGCACCTGTAAAGTATCAGATATTGCCCAAAATGACATTTGAGACTTCAATCCTGTACCAAAATCATTGTAGGATATGTCCGAATGATGTGTGAAAGTTTCATTGAAAAAAAACAGTGCTTTCCTAGTTAAAACAGCGATAATATGCGTCAGCTTTTACAACAGACGTTTATGAGGTTTATGACCGTTAATTAACGCTTTTGAGCTGAATGATAGATATCGTCATACTAAAGGGGCATTTGAAAAATTCTAACCCGTTTGTTCTTCTTCTCTTACCATAAGCTAAACAACACGGTAGAAGAGAAACGAGGAAGCTCCAAGTAATTATCGTGGAGTTAGACACTTAACAGGCATCCCTTTAACCCATAGATTGTGAAGTATCCCGATAGTTACTCCCTTTCCATATCTTATCCATCAAACTCAAAGTGTGTTTTTTTTTTCGACGCGCTCAATCAATTTTGATTCTTTATGGCTTGGTCCACCCTTTATCGTCACCATCGAATGGACGCAACCACGTAACCATGCTGGCACTCATAATAATGTTCAGTCAGCCGTTTGCTAAACATTGAGGTTATTTGGTCATCTCTTTAGGTACGACGAATGTCACCCTCAACAACCAGATCCAGAATCACTGTCCATGCTGTGTCCGCTGTGTCGACAGGAGACGGAGCTCGGCGCAGAAGGAGTCGCGGGCCTGCCGTCCAACGTTTCCCTCAACCACCTCGTCGAGGAATTCAACGACTCTTCGAACCCGCTCAGGAAGCTTTACGACGATCGACCAAGATGTTCCCAGTGCGGGGTGAAACCGGAAGGGGAGGAAACAGAGGTCTCCGACTCATACGCTGTTGTCTTTTGCTGCAATTGTGACGTCTACTTGTGCGAGCGCTGCCTGACAGCCCACACACTATTTAAACAAACCATATTTCAAGGTCACCAAGTGATAGCTGTAAAAGAGTTAATGAGTGGTAAGCAAAAAAGTATAGTTAATCAGTTTGACAAGTGCTCCGAGCACACTCTCGAGGCCCGAGAATTCTACTGTGCGGATTGCCGTGCAGTTATCTGCCACAAGTGTACGATCGTTGAGCACAATGTAAGAGATCACAAAATCGTCAAACGTACATCAGTTGAGAGAGAGGTCAGAGCGAAGATTGCTGAACTGGTGGCGCGATGCGAGAACGAGAAAGGCAGCTTGGAAGCGTTTATTAGGGAAACAGAGCAGGAACGGAGAAGCGCGAAAGCATCGCTGCAGGAGGTAAATCAAAAGATCGATCGCACCTTTGCGGACCTCCAGAGACAGCTTGACGAGAGGAAGGAAACTTTGAAAGCAGAAGTGGAGGCGATTGATGTATTGTGCGACAAGAAATTGGACTCGATAAAGATGGCAGCGCTGAAGATGTCTTCACAAGTATCAACGGCTCAAGACATCCTGGAGTGTCGTGAGGGGCACAGTTGTCTTGAAGGAGATGCACTGGTTTCACACGAATACTTGTTGAAAGAACTAGAAGAGCTGCTTGAAACCGGTCAAAGGAGGATCGAAGAGTCTCAAGGCATACCAGGAAATATCAAACGCGCGGTCTCGCGTGTGGGATTTCATGATCAGCCAATGGACATATCCCATATGGGCCGAGTAGCTGCTGACAAAAAGTGGGGTTTAATCAATGAAGTGGAGTTACCAGATGGTGAACCCATGAATGGACTGGCTGTAATGTCACCTGAAAGCGTTTTGATCGGGTACAGTAACCAACCCGCTGATGAGTTCTCTCTGGATGGGTTGAGGACTCCTGGGAAACTTGATTTAAACACAAGCCTATGGGATGTCACAGTTCTGTCTGATGGTCGCTTTGCTGTAGTGCCAACTAAAGGTTGCCTCAAAGTGTTTGATGCTGATGGCAAGAGCACGCTGACTAATTTTAAGACACCTGTGACCACATCAGGTATGGACATAGATAGCGATAGGAAGGACCAGATCTTCGTAGCCTACAGGGATGAGAAGCTCATTCAAGTATTCAGCCCCGACGGAGGCGATCCCATTAGAGAAATACAAGTATCATCAACACCTCATCAGGTACACACTACTAACTGTGGCAATCTTGTCATCAATTCCGAGACGAATGTGAGGGTGGTGGATGAATGTGGCAAAGACATTTGCGTAATAGAAACACCTACCAGAACTTATCCAGCAGTTGACAAGTATGACAAGCTATACATCGCGGAGGTTGACCAATCGAAGTCCACGGTGGCGATCAAGAGGTACACACTGGATGGAGTTTGGTGGAGACAATCCTTGCTGATGTAAAGATAAAAATACCTCAACGTAAATGGTATTACATGAAGTGTCCTTCACCGGATGCTATCGTCCTCTGCACCGCTGGGATGATGTATGTCTTCAAGAGTTCCATCGATTTTGGCTTGTAAAGGACTCTTAGTCTGTCGCCACTGATTTGCATTTTCCCCATTGAAGACTGTTCGTTATTGTTTTTATTTGTTGTATTAATGAATTACAGTACTTTCTCTTTGCATTGGACATGCAGGACCAATGTCTTATATTTCTCTTAACTGCTACTTAAATAGCATTGAATGAGTCGTCATTGTCGTCAATGTTCCATATTCTTAGCATTGTATCAATATTATATATTCTACAAATCGCTTCATATATCAGATTTAAGTACGAAAATTAAATATGTAACTTATCTATTCCTAAATTTTAGCATGTCAAGCTAAGGGTAGGTAGTCTCCATGGATTTTGAAATAGGTTCGACTTATGAGAGTTACGGAATAAATAATGATTTTGTTTCATGATAAAATACAAAACAAGCGGTAAATTTCCTTCCTCTGTAGTTCCCGTAAATAATATGCCGGATTACGAATTTAAAACGAAACTTAAGGATGACGAAGCTTTAAGATCTTTTAGATTCTTGAAAATGGAAGAAAAAATTCCAGAATTAGTCATAATGGGAATGATATTATATGAAGCAAAGAGAGGAACAATTTTATATAGTGTATGTCAAATTGTACAGTGTTATCCGTAATTGATTTTTGTATATATAATCTCTATGGTTCTTTGTGCCATTACTTACTAATGTTATACGTTTATAAATTATGAATATATACTAGTATATATATATACTTGATTCAGAGAGTCTGATTTTGTGTAATGTTTATACTATAGACCTATACACATAATGTGGTAGGTCTATCCATATACCATACTTGACACTATATAGCTTGATGGCAAATGCCATTATTTTAGATGGGAAAAAAGAAGTTGAATCCTGCACATTTGTACATTATAGTCATATTATTATTATTTCTGTTTGTTCATATTCTGTTCAAGGTATGGTAAGTCGTAAAATAACGTATGATTTATCCAAGATAATACGCGGCAGATCTGTTTATGAACTAAATGTACTATAGACAAATTTTCAGACAAAAATCCACGAAAAATATCATTAAACAGTGAAACATATGGAATCATGTATACATGAAACAGAATGTGTACATAATTATAACTCATACATATTTTTTGGTAACTTTTATGTGATGATTCCTAATCAATCATTGATCCCACTATAATTTAAACAAGATGGCCTAGCGACAGTTTTATGCAAAAATGAATGATACGGATAATTTTTTTTTCTCGTTTTGCGAAACCTATATTCATTTAAAAATGTTGTTAGATGTTTCAAATAATAACATCAGATTTAATTGTTTTCTTCAAATAATGCTGATTTTATCTAGTTATGACCAACTAGTTAGGAAATTGCTGCTTTAATAACAGCAAGGACCCGTTGCAGAAAGAGATGCAGTCGATTGTAAAATTTGAAATGAATTGTAAGTCAGATCCTGTGACTAAATTTCACAAATCTGATTTTTTCTTAAATGCGCAATTGTTCTGACTTACAATCAATTGTAGCTTACAATCGATTGTATCTCTATCAGCAACGTACGGGGCCCAGATATGATTTTTTTTGTAATGCTGCTTTTATCCAGTAATGACCAGTTAGTTCAAATAATGCTATGAATGCTGCTTTGTGTTCTTCAATGTCTGATTTGTTCAAGTACCATTGCATTTATCCACTAGTTATTTTCGAATAAACTAAGCACAGTAGACAATCATGCAAATTACGTGTTTATGTTTTTGTTTTCCCCTGTAATTGATTGTATGTTCTTGTGTGTCTAAGTTAATGTTTGGTGTGTATCCAGGCAAATCATTATGAGTTTGAATGATATTCTGAATATATTATGTGTGGTATGTGTATGTCCAAGTTCAAGTAAATGTTTGTATGTATCCATACGGTATCTCGATCCCGGGTTACACTATGTGCTGCCGTAAAGACAAAACTGAATCATCAGGTGGTGGTATTGCTGTATACTGCTTGGAAGGAGTTGCTGTCTACCATGACCCACTGAGAGATCCCGAAGACCTGGAACTTATGTGGCTGTCAGTAACCCTGCAATCTAAAAAGCTACTTGTAGGAGCTGTGTACCGACCACCCAGTGCTAATAGTGATATAATTGAGTACCTAGACAACAACACTATCCCAAAGATAGAAGAATTTGGAGCAAACTGTGTCATGCTTTTGGGAGACTTCAATGTTCATCATGAAGACTGGTTAGGAAGTCATAACACAGACTCTGCTGGTCGACTTATGTTCCAGCTAGCAAATGGCCTTGGTTTGGATCAGATAGTTAATGAGCCAACAAGAGGAGATCAAATCATAGACCTTGTTCTAACCGACTCGCCAGCCTCATCAACCACCCTTGCCAATGTAGGTACTTCAGACCATAATCCAGTCTTGGTGAAATTTGATGTTCCTGCCTTCAGAGACAAACCCTACCAGAGAAAAGTATGGCAATATGACCAAGCTGATTACTGGGAGATGAGAGGCTACCTTTCTTCGACGGACTGGACTGCAGCATTCCGGGACAACGATCCAGAGAAAGCATGCAGCAGAGTCACAGAAATCATCACAGAGGCCATGGACCTATACATCCCCAACAAAACTGTGACAAAAAAAGACAGGTGATAAAGCCTGGTTCAGTGACGAATGTCGAAAGGCCACCAGGAAGAAATGCAGAATCTTTCAGCAAGCGAAAAAGAACAACACGGATGCCAACAAGGAGAAATTCATCAATGCAAGAAAGATCTACAACAAAACAGAGAAAGAAGCCAAAAGGAATTACAACAACAAACTGAAAGAGGACCTTACCAACAATAACCTTAGCAGTAAGAAGTGGTGGAGAGTTGTTAATACACTTTCTGGCAGAGCGGCTCACTGTGACATCCCAGTGATTTTACACAATGAAGAAGCTCACATTACTGCAGGGGAAAAGGCGGAAGTATTCTGCAAGACATTTACAGAGAAATGTCATCTACCAGATGCAGATTCCGTTGCTACACATCCAGACCAACCTACAACCACCTCCATCGAAAGTATTACCTTCAAGCCCAAGGTCGTAAATAGACTACTCAAACAACTCTCAGCTGACAAGGCAACAGGACCAGATGACATTCCTGCCAAGGTCCTGAAGGAATGCAGTGCAGAACTTGCAAGTCCTCTATGTAGACTTTTCCACATGTGCTTCACACAAGGGGTATTTCCAAGCCAATGGAAGACAGCAAGAGTTATACCAATCCACAAAAGAGACTCAAAATCTGACCCATCCAAGTACCGGCCTATCTCTCTGCTAAGTATTATCAGCAAAGTCATGGAAGCAGCTGTAAATCAACAACTTCAGAGCTACATCTTCCAGAATAGCCTGATATCAAGCAGACAGTTTGGATTCCGTCCAGGCCACAGCACAGCGGATCTCCTTTGTATTCTGTCCCAGAAGTGGAACAACACCTTGGACAAGGGAGAGGAAGTCAGTGTTGTAGCTCTGGACATAAAGGGAGCTTTCGACAGGGTCTGGCACAACGGACTTCTTACCAAACTAATGTCCAAAGGCATCCAAGGAAAGCTGTTATCATGGTTACAGAGCTACCTATGTGATAGATCTATGAAGGTTGCATTATCAGGCCAAACCTCAGCAGCTTCCTCCATCAATGCTTCTGTCCCCCAAGCTCAATCCTCGGACCACTCTTGTTCACCATCTATATTGATGACCTGGTTGACGTATGTGAGAATGAGATTTACTTATACGCTGACGATTCTACACTTTACGCCCCAATCCACTCTCCGAAAGACAACGATGCAGTTGCAGCTAGCCTCAACAGAGATTTAGCCAAAATGGAAACATGGGCTCAGACATGGAAGGTCACGTTTGAACCTTCAAAATGTAAAACAATGACAATTTCAAGGAAAAGAACCCCATCGGAACTGAGTTTAAGCCTCGGAGGTTGTCAACTGGAAATGAAGTCTGAACTTGAAATCCTAGGTGTTACATTTGACTCCAAGCTAACATGGACGAATCATATCTCACACATAACCACCAGGGCTGGGCAGAAACTTGGCGCTCTACGAAAAGTCTCCAACAAGCTGGACCCAAAAGGCAGAGCCACAGTCTACAATGCTCAGGTCAGAAGTGTAATGGAATATGCATCTCTGTGTTGGATAAATGCCTCACCATCTACTCTCACCTTGCTGGACAACATCCAGAAGAAGGCTCTGAAGATTATAGGAGTTCACGAGACTACTGCTCGCACACAATTTTCTATTCCAAGTTTGACGCACAGACGCCAGGTTGCAGCAGTGTCTGTCCTCTACAAGATGCATACACAAGCCTGCCCAAAAGACCTGATTGACATGCTCCCCCCGCCAATGGAAAGACGACGTGTGACTAGATCTAGCACATCCATGCCAGATCACGCTCTAACCGTACCTCATGCTAGAACGTATTCATTGGACAGGAGCTTCATCCACTTGGCTGTCAGAACTTGGAACAGTCTCCCTGACAAAGTTGTTGGCAACATCTCTGACACCGGTCTCCAAGCCTTCAAATGCCGCGTACATAGTTTCCTCCTATCAAAAATGTAATTGTTAATTTTGGGTCTAATTGTTACCCTATATTCTAAAATTGTGATTCTTTTATTTCATTTGAGCTGCAGTGAACCACTGATTGGCCTTCCGGAGCTTCACCAATACTCTGGTGGGCTATTGTTCGCATTTGCTTTCTATATACAAAAAAAAAAAAAAAAAAAATGTGTATGTACGTGATTGTATGTGAAAGTGACAGTGTGTGAATGCGTTCATATGTGTGCTGATTTGTATGTTTGTGAAACTAAATATATGTTTGTATGTGTCGAATAATGTTTTTGTGACCAAGCAGATGCACATACACGTAAACACGCACGCACACACACACGCACACACACACTAGTTAGTGGCATAGCGGGTATTAACTTTATGCCAGTTTGGACTGTGATGAATAATTTATTTCCCAATTTCCGCTCTTTTTTGCCCAATGTATAGAATAGATCACTCTCGTCTGTCGCCATCTAGCGGGCTAATCCGCAGAGTCTGAACTAGACTATAAAGATTCCACTCATGTAGGAATGTTATGTACACCCCTGGGCGTACGTGCACATCTTTGTCTGAGGTATGTTGCCAGTATATTACACACTTTTGCCCGACTTACATGACCGAATAGATAACGCGAGTTTGCTCGAATGTGATATGGTTTTGCCTGAACTTGAATTCTTTTTTTTTACGCGGGTCTGGTCCCTTCCCTCGGAAAAATAAAGAAATAAATACAAATATATATTTTTTTTCTAATGAAATCTAGGCAGTCCCCCTTTTTGTTGTTGCTGAAAGCTGCGTAGCTACGACAGTACGGGGTTGCTGGGGACATTATTTGACAAAGACGAAACCAATAAAAACAAGTGCATGGTAGCATGCCAACCCCCTCCCCCCCCCATACATAGGCGCCGGAAGTGGGCAGGGGGGGGGGGGGGGCAGGGGGGGGGGGGGCGGCCGCCCCCCCCCCCCCAATCCAAAAAGTGGGGGGGGGGGGACAAAGCGCGTTTTTGCCCCCCCTCAAAAAAAAAAGAAAAAAGAAAAGAAGGAAAGAAAGAAAGAAAAAGGAAAAGAAAAAATTAAATTAAAATCAGCCAATACTTGTTAATTCTAACGTTTAAAAACTAAGTTATACATCCATTTAACGTTTTCGCTGCGCGCTTCGCGCGCAAACAAATTATCTCAGTTTCTTGTGTAACTTGCGTATGGTACGTCTGGGGTGGATTTTTCTGTACCGGTCCACGTAGTTCCTGTGTAGGCTGTTATTGCTCTGGCTGTTGACGTGTGACGTGCACCAAATTGCACCATTTCAAGTATATGAATGCAAAATCTTCCCCGTGGGAGGGGGATACCCCTCCCAAACCCTCCCCCTCTGGCTTTGCCCCAGCCCTCGTTCGCTTCGCTCCCTCGGGACTCATTTTTGGCTGTAAGCTATGTTGTTGGATCATACATAATGTGGCATATGGTTTATGTTTTTATGCACCAAATTGCACCATTTCAAGTATATAAATGCAAAATCTTCCTCGTGGGAGGGGGATACCCCCTCCCAAACCCTCCCCCTCTGGCTCTGACCCAGCCCTCGGTCACTTCGCTCCCTCGGGACTCATTTTGGGCTGTAAGCTATGTTGTTGGATCATACATAATGTGGCATATGGTTTATGTTTTTATGCACCAAATTGCACCATTTCAAGTATATAAATGCAAAATCTTCCTCGTGGGAGGGGGATACCCCCTCCCAAACTCTCCCCCTCTGGCTCTGACCCAGCCCTCGGTCACTTCGCTCCCTCGGGACTCATTTTGGGCTGTAAGCTATGTTGTTGGATCATACATAATGTGGCATATGGTTTATGTTTTTATGCACCCAATTTTATGGTCTGACGTTACATAGTAATACTGATGATTCAACATTTTGGCGCATGAGGACACTTGCACTTGCACACACACGCACCACTCGCACCCTTGTTTTTGTTTAGTTTCTCTCTTATCTTTGTCATTAACGTATAATTAGTAGCCTTATAAAGATGAGATTCATATTATGCTAATTTCTATAATTATTTATATTGAATCCAACTGTTTATATTCACATTTAATTGTAATATATATCATTTGAGTATCATGGCCCCCTCTTCTTGTTACTTAGCCAATATTTCACAACTCATTTTTATCTTAGCTCGGTTGACCGTCTGCTCAAGCTTTTGCTTATAACGGCGACCTTCTGCTTTCTTTCTTTATACACGCAATGGCCCAACGTATAAATTTACTCTTACTCATGTATTATACATTTGTTTCTATATTTTGTATATTGTTTGCATACCTTATGTTTTATATAATTATCCATATTTGTTGTATAACTGATTTGTTTGATTGCAGAAAATAAAGTCTTTGAAATGAAATGAAAAATTGCACCATTTCAAGTATATAAATGCAAAATCTTCCCCGTGGGAGGGAGATACCCCCTCCCAAACCCTCCCCTCTGGCTCTGACCCAGCCCTCGGTCGCTTCGCTCCCTCGGGACTCATTTTTGGCTGTAAGCTATGTTGTTGGATCATACATAATGTGGCATATGGTTTATGTTTTTATGCACCAGAATGCACCATTTCAAGTATATAAATGCAAAATCTTCCTCGTGGGAGGGGGATACCCCCTCCCAAACCCTCCCCCTCTGGCTCTGACCCAGCCCTCGGTCACTTCGCTCCCTCGGGACTCATTTTGGGCTGTAAGCTTTGTTGTTGGATCATACATAATGTGGCATATGGTTTATGTTTTTATGCACCCAATTGCACCATTTCAAGTATATAAATGCAAAATCTTCCCCGTGGGAGGGAGATACCCCCTCCCAAACCCTCCCCTCTGGCTCTGACCCAGCCCTCGGTCGCTTCGCTCCCTCGGGACTCATTTTTGGCTGTAAGCTATGTTGTTGGATCATACATAATGTGGCATATGGTTTATGTTTTTATGCACCAGAATGCACCATTTCAAGTATATAAATGCAAAATCTTCCCCGTGGGAGGGGGATACCCCCTCCCATACCCTCCCCCTCTGGCTCTGCCCAGCCCTCGGTCGCTTCGCTCCCTCGGCCTCGGGACTCATTTTCGGTTGTAAGCTATGTTGTTGGATCATGTTTTTATGCACCAGATTGCACAATTTCAAGTCAAAAAGTGCAAAAGCTCCCTACCGTGGGAGGGGGGACTCCGCTCAGTCACTTCGCTCCCTCGGGCTTGGTCGCTTTATCCTCGCAATGTCTCACTCTCACCTCTGGCTCAAAGTTGGCAACTCTGTGAATGTGGTTGGGCATGAGCCCCTAAACACATAAATCGTGAGCCCCCTTAGGGTTTTGCCCCCCAATCCAAAACTGTTTCCGGCGCGCCTGCCCCCATATGATCGGCAAGCCCACGCTGTATGCCATTGGTGGTGGTGGGATTATTCAGTGGGGACAGGCAGTATCAATATTATTAATAGGCGGGATGAAATATGATTCAAACAACAAAAATATCAACAACAGTCATCTTTCTGCAGGGCACTGTTCCCAACAAGTTCAGTAAGTTGCATACAGACAATGGCCATTGATACAGGTTGTATTATGCACACAATCAACTAACAAACAATTCTATGAATAGAAAACGCTCATACTATTATCAGCTAAACAAGCAGCAACCATGGAAACGGGGCAGAAAAATGATTACCCTGGTCAAAGTCTAGGCAGGAATCACGCATTGTGTTGATATTAATAATGTTAACGGTGTAGCATAAGCGAGTGAATGTATGTTGTTGTTGTTGTTTTGATTTTTTTTTTGGGGGGGGGGGGGGGCGCTTAGATGTCTTTATTTTACAGAAATACAACATATAAACATTGTTTCCTCTGTACAATCTATTAAAATGGCTAGCAGTGGATACATCGGACTGACAGGTCACAGGTGAATGAATAGAATGGTAAGCAACAACTGATTTGCTGAAGATCTAGCCCCCGGCCCCCGTTGGATTCGGAATCCCGGTGTATGTGACCCTGGTCAGGCCATTAGAGCTACGTATGAAGAGTTATCATGCCAAACTGCCCTATGAGTGTTGAAAATCTTGCCCCGTAGATTAACCACTTCTAGGACCCCTTCCCCTGTTATGAATCGTGTTCCCTCTATTTGCTCACCACCGCCACTCACCCCTGGCCCGATTGTTTGTCAAGTAGATTAGCCCCTTCTAGCTGTTTGGAAATCTTGGCCCCTCTTTGCTCACCCCTGGGCCGAGTGTTGTTCCAGTAGATTAGCCTCTGCTACTTGTTGGAAATATCTTGCCCCCTCTTTGCTTACCCCTGGATGCCTGGGCTGCGTGCTGTTCACGGAGTAGATTAGCTCCTACTAGAACCCCCTTCCCTGTTGGGAATCTTACTCCCCTTTGCTCACACTCCACCCCCATCTGGAGTGTCATTCCAGAAAATCATAGCTAGCCCCTTCTGCAGGCCCTTGTAGCTCCCCCTACATGATACTGTATATTTCCCCTTTATAGCTCACACCCCCGGACTTAGTGTCCAGCAGATTAGCCCCTTCTACCTGTTGGAAATCTTGCCCCCTCAATTCCTCACCCTGTTCCAGTAGATTAGCCGCTACTAGAACCCCCTTCCCTGTTTTGATTCTTGCCCCCTTTTGCTCACACCCCCATCCCCCATGCCGAGTGTCATTCCCATAAAGCTTCCCTAATTAATAGCTCATCCCCGGTCGAAATGTTTTTTCTGTAGATTAGTTCCTACTATAACCCCCTTTCCTGTATGAAATCCTGTCCCCTTTTGATCACACCCCAACACCCATGCAAAGTGTTATTCCAGTAAATTAGCCATTACTACAGGACCCCCTAGCAGTCACCCCCGGACCCCTTCATTTGTTGCAAATATCCTGCCTAGCTGCCCCATTAGCATGCAACTGACCAGATGCCAATAATAACATGATCAAGGTCAAGTGGACGAGCACGTCGATATTGACAAATAATTTAAAATAATACAAATCTGACAATAAACGCCTTTCATACATTTTGGTCACATGCCTCTAACGTTGGGGGTCGGGGAAACCCAAATGAGAATAATCATGCTCGGAATGAGAATATAATACATGTACGTACAATACGTACAATACGTATAATTATATACAAAACTGTATTCGTTTGGTGGGAGAAAACTGTACAAAGCGGACTGTCAAATGATTGCATGTATGGTGGATCCCTATCTTCATGTGAAGTTTAGAACGGTGTCATTGAATAATTCAAGTTTTCAGGAACTATATATCTTGCTGACTTTTGCTGTTACCCGTTGTTGATGAACATGGTCAGCCTCAGGTGAAACTAGATCCAACTGTAGCATGTTGTGACATTGTGTTTTACACGTACTTTATCCCAGAGTACTTTTATTAGTTAGGTTGTGGGCTGGCTATACATTAAAACTATTTAATTCGATTGCCATAGAACCGTGTGTATAAACCATGACGTGTTACATACCAATTGCTGAAGTACTCTGGTCCTTCATAACTTAATTTTCATCAAATTAATAGTGACATTGATTTGCTTGGTCTGGAAGAAAAGGATCGAGCCACTCAGGTACGTTGTTGACGCTGAAGGACTATATTACTTTGGGGTTACCTGGCATAAACACTAGATGCTTAGGCCAACAGTCCTGAACGCGCGTATACTGTATGACGGTGTCATTTTAACTGCTCTGGATCTTTCTTGGTGTCTTAACTTGCCGTAGTACCTTGCACATTTACACCCTCAAGCATGGCTTCCAGTAATCCCCAGCCTTCCAAGGAGATGGAGAGTCTGATATGCTCGCTCTGTCTGGATGTATTCGAGGAGGCCACACTACTCAAATGTGGACACACCTTCTGCAGGAAATGCCTAGAGAGGTAGGTCGATGTATGTTGTAGATATTTCATTCGCGCCGCAAACTCTCATTAGTTTTCTTTATCATGTTTATGATTTTAAATGTTAACCCCCTAACACTGCTCAAGGACGATATACCACCGAGATAATAACCATACGAACAAGAACTTTCCTGGGCAGTTTTCGGCCCCGGGATGATAATCCCTATAAGACAATTCCACCCATCATCTCAATCTAAAATCTAAATCTAACTGATTTATATTTGTTATAATATTGGGATATTTATGTATAAATTGTCCAATAATGAACTTCCTGAAAGTTTTGTGACGATATTTAAAAAGAATAATTATTGTCATACTTACCCCACTCGGCAGAGTGGTTCCTTCCATTTACCAGGAACGCGTACACTATTTGCCCCCAAAACAATTTTATTTTCTGGTCCAAAATTTTGGAATGATCTTTCAAAAGAACTTACTACAAGCCCCTCTCGCTTTGTATTTAAACGTTAATTAAAATCATTGTTTTATGCCTCCGCAACGAAGTAGCCGGAGGCATTATGTTTTCGGGTTGTCCGTACGTACGTACGTCCGTCCGTACGTCCCGTTCTCGTGATCGCGTTATCTCAAGAAGGGATTGACAGATTCTAACCAAACTTGGAAAATGTATGTATCTTGGGGGGCCGATGATCTGATTAGATTTTGGGGTCATGAGGTCAAAGGTCAAAGATCACAGAGCTCATTATATATGCAAAAATAGCTCGTGATCGCGTTATCTCAAGAAGGGATTGACAGATTCTGACCAAACTTGGTACATGTATGTATCTTGGGGAGCCGATGATCTGATTAGATTTTGGGGTCATGAGGTCAAAGGTCAAAGGTCACAGAGCTCATTATATATGCAAAAATAGCTCGTGATCGCGTTATCTCAAGAACGGATTGACAGATTCTGACCAAACTTGGTACATGTATGTATCTTGGGAAGCCAATGATCTGATTAGATTTTGGGGTCATGAGGTCAAAGGTCAAAGGTCACATTATATGTAAAAGTAGCTTGAGATTGGAAATCTCAAGAACTGAATATCAGATTTCAATCCAACTTGATACCCCGGGGGGGGGGGGGGGGGGGGGGGTACTCACGTATATTGGGTATACGGGGATGTGCCGTTGGGAAGGGTGACTTTTTCAAGAAAGATCCTTAGACATGGGTCCCCTTTTCATTAAAAAAATCCTTAGACATGGGTCCCTTTTTTCATATTTCCCCTTTTTTTATACGGGATTTTGGGATTTGCCGATGTGAAATTGCAAAATTTTTCAAGCTCGCTACGCTCGCTAACTTAAAACCACAAAATTTGCGGGAAATACACCCAAACACATGCGCCGCAGGCGAAAAAAAATCCTTGGACATGGGTCCATTTTTCGCAAAAGGACCCTTAGATGTGGGTATGGGTTTGGAGGTCTCAGCCGCACACCCCCGTCCGACTATAATCTGAGTACTCCCCCCCCCCCCCGGGCTTGATACCTGAATGTATCTTAGGGAACAATTGTAGTCATTAGATTTTGGGGTCATGAGGGCAAAGGTAAAGGTCACTTATAGCTCATAATTGTGATACGTCAAGATCTAAAAGACAGAGTACCATCAACATTTAGTTGACAGAATTAATTCTGTGTACATGTTGATTTGGGCTTGATATGAATAAATTGCGTAATGGCGGAGGCATCATTTTCGACTGCGCGCAGTCGAAGATCCATCTAATTGATTAAGTACTCGAAATAATTATTGTTTAGTTAGTTTTACTAATTTACATTATATGTCATATTTATATCGCTCGTTCTAAGTAAGTTTCCACTTTTGTATTATTTTTATTCGGTTGGATCGATTGCAATATTCTTGTCTATAGTGGTCTAAAAATATTTGTTATTTGGCATGGCATCTTCTCTTCTTTTATTGTTTTTTTTGTTTTTTTTTTCCTTTTTTCTTTAAATTTTTCTTTTTGAATATTAATAAGACACAATGACCCCTGGGAACCAAATGTTTTTACAAGCTTTGCTTCTTTTTGGATCCCCCATATTTCACGTAATGTTTATTACAAACAAGTTGTTGATTATGTAATATTTATTGTATATTAGTCTCCTGTGTATTTTTTTAATTGTATTTCGTTTATGATTGTTTGTTTGTATATATTTTCTTTTTAAAAAATTATTTGTGAAATATGGAAATAAATTAAAATCAAAAAATAAAATCAAAATCCAAACCCCTATAATCTCTATTACTATTCCCCCGTAGATAAATATAATCTTTAACAGCTATGTACGATATTACCCTGGATGATTACACGCGATATGCCCCTCTTATCCATAAAATGATTATTATAGAGGGTATATATGCTTATTATTACCGACATGCTCAGTCAAATATGTTTTTTTTTTCTGGCAAAGGCCGCCTTTTATCGTCACATCCGAGAGACGCAGCCTTGGATGTTAACCAAGTAACCCTAGTGGCATTCCTGATAGGCCCACTGTAAAAAATGTCAGTGGAAAAATATTAGAGGAAATAGTGTTATTGGAAGCAATGGTAGTGGAAAAAGTATCAGAGGTACAAATGACAGTGGAACAAAAGTGTCAGAGGTAAACATGTGAATGGAAAAAGTGTCAGAGGTAAACATGTTAGTGGAAAATTGTTAGAGGTAAACATTTGCTGTGGAAAAAATATCAGAGGTAAAAATTTAAGTGGGCAAAAATGTCGGTGGGCAATTTCTTCACCTTACCGGCTACCGCTCACACCAGATAATTATCATAAAGCCGTTTGTTAAACACTGAACGCATTTTTTCATCTATTTAGATATGACGAATGTCACCCTCAACGATCAGAGCAGGATTCACTCTCCATGCTGTGTCCGCTGTGTCGACAGGAGACGGAGCTCGGCGCAGAAGGAGTCGCGGGTCTACCGTCAAACGTTTCCCTCAACCACCTCGTCGAGGAATTCAACGACTCCTCGAACCCACTCAGGAAGCTGTACGACGATCGCCGGAAATGCTCGCAGTGTGTGGTGAAGCCAGGGGGGAAGGAAACAGAGGACTCCGACTCATACGCTTTTGTCTATTGCTGCGATTGCGACATGTACATGTGCGAGAGTTGCCAGACAGCCCACAAACAGTTTGAACAGACCATGTTCAAAGGTCACCAAGTTATGCCTGTAAAAGAGTTAATGAGTGGTAAACAAAAAAGTATAATGAATCAGTTTGACAAGTGCTCTGAGCACACTTCCGAGGCCAGAGAATTCTACTGTGCGGATTGCCGTGCAGTTATATGCCACAAGTGTACGATCGTTGAGCACAATGTTAGGGAACACCGAATCGTAAAACGTGCCGAAGTTGAAAGGGAGATGAGGAAAAAGATTGCTGAACTGGTGACGCGTTGTGAAAACGAGAAAGAGAACTTGGAAGCGTTCATTAGGGAAGCAGAACACGAACGGAAAAGCGCGAAAGCATCGCTGCAGGAGGTGCTTCAAAAAATCGATCGCACCTTTGCAGACCTCCAGAGACAACTCGAGGAGAGGAAGGAAACTTTGAAAGCGGAAGTGGAGGCGATCGATACATCGTGCGACGAGAAATTGGACTCGATAAAGATAGCAGCACTGAAGATATCTTCACAAGTATCTACGGCTCAAGACATCCTGGAGTGTCGGGAGGGACACAGTTGTCTTGAAGGAGACGCACTTGTGTCACACGAACACTTGTTGACGGAACTGGAAGAGCTGCTTGAGACCAGTCAAAGCTGGATCAGAGAGTCACAAGGCATACCAGGAAATGTCAAACGCACAGCCGGGCGAGTGGAATTCCAGGATCAGCTAGTGGACATAGCCCATATGGGCCGAGTAGCTGCTGACAAAAAGTGGAGTTTGGTCAATGAAGTGGAGTTACCTTATGAAGAACCCATGAGTGGACTGGCTGTACTGTCACCTGAAAGCGTTTTGATCGGGTACTTCTATCAACATCCTGCTGATGAGTTCTACCTGGATGGGCTGAGGACTCCTGGGAAACCTGACTTAAATATCGGCCTTCAAGATGTAACAGTTCTGACGGATGGACGCTTTGCTGTAACGTCGGAGAAAGGTTGCCTAAAACTGTTTGATGCTGATGGAAAGAGCACGCTGACTGACTTCAAGACAATTGAGCCCAAATCATTAATGATGATAGACAGCGATGGGAAGGACCAGATCTATGTAGCCTACTGGGATGAGAAGCTCATTCAAGTATTCAGCCCCGATGGAGGCGATCCCATCAGAGAAATAAACGTATCATCAACGCCTCATCAGGTCCACACAACGAATTGCGGTCATCTTTTCATCAAGTCTGGCAAGACCGTGAGGGTGCTGGATGAAACGGACAAAGAGAAAACTCTAATTAAACACGGTGATGACTCATATCCAGCCGTTGACAAAGATAACAACCTCTACATAGCGGAGATTCATGAATCGAAGTCCACGGTGACGATCAAGACGTATACACTGGATGGAGAAAAAGTGTTGGTGGAGAAAATCATTGATGATGTGAAGATAAAAATACCTGAACGTAAGTGGTATTACATGAAGTGTCCTTCACCGAATGCCATCGTCCTTTGCACAACCGGGATGATGTATGTCTTTAAGAATACCATCGACTTCGGCTTGTAAATGAGTACAATGAATCGCCCGTCATGTGACTTTCAAAGAATTAATTTTTCGGTAAATGAAAAATACTTGCCTGTCGAGTAGTATGTATTTCAGTTAAGTTACAAACTTAGTGTTAATGGACAGTCTCTCCCATTTTCGAGCTCAGTTTCCTGTAAAAGACACTGACACGCCACTGATGTGTCTTAGAAGCAGTTCATGCTTTGGTACAGAACAATACTACTTGCAACTGATGTGTCTTTCCCGTTATAGGAGACTGAACCGTCACTATATAAACGCCTTCCCTTTGAGGAATATTATACTGTTTTGTCACAGAATGACTTTAAACTGCTGGCAGTGTTTCCTGTTTATGTTCTTCTCTTGTTTATGACCGCATGATTCATGCCTCGAGATCTAACCACTTAATATTATGGATATTATTTCAACATATAAGTATTACGCCTTCATTCAAGACTTGTTGCAAAACATAATATATCATTATGCACGCCTAAGTTGGATCCTAACCAATTCGGAAACAGGAAATCCCTCTCGTCATCACACTGCCTCATTAATATTCTCCATCCTATATATCAAAATGCCGAGAAGCCAAAATCATGTTCAAGTATTGTCCAAACAGATTTCAAAAAAGCATTCGACCGAATAGACCACTCGATAGCAATATCAAAATTGATTGACCTAGGTGTTCGTCCAGCCGTCATCCATGGATCTGCGATTTCCTATCCGCGCGACAACAATGCGTTCGCTATCGCGATACCCTGTCGGAGTGGTCGGAGGTCCAAGCCGGAGTACCACAAGGAACACATCTCGGTCCAATCATATTCCTTGTAATGATCAACGACGCACAACCACACAACCAACTCAATTCATATAAGTACGTGGATGACCTCACCCTTGTAGAATGTAGACAAAACAATCAACCTTCGCAAATGCAAACAGCAGTAGACAACCTGGCATCTTGGTCCGAGGATAACAACATGCAACTTAACCCCAAAAAGTGTGTACAAATCGACGTTTCTTTTTCACGCACTCGAGAAGTATATCCAGTGATACACATACGTGACCAGCCTCTTGATACTGTTTGTCAAACAAAGATTTTAGGTGTGCACATACAAAATGATTTGAAATGGGAGTCGCATGTCTCTTCCTTGGAGAAACGTGCAAATGGGAAAATGTACATGCTCGTACACTGAAAAGTTTTGGCCTACCACATGATGATCTTATTTCAATATTCATAGGATATGTCCGGCCAATGCTTGAGTATGCGGCACCAGTTTGGAACAGTGGCCTGACTCAAGATCAGAATATACGCTTGGAGGGTATTCAAAGACGTGCTCTCCGCATTATTTACCAAAATGACTTTACTGATTACAATGCCACCCTTGCCCTCTCCAACTTGGACACACTGGAACAACGAAGACAAGATCTTTCACTTAGGTTTTTTAAAAGTACTCTTTCCTCCACAAATCAGTTTCAAAATTTCCTCCCAAAACAACAACAACGTAGTACGAGAGTACTAAGAAAAACTCAAAGATTCCTCAATTGAGATGCAAAACGAAACGGATGCAGACTAGCCCCATACCATCGCTCATCCAATTGTACAATGACAATTAGTCAGCTTTCATTTATGAAATAGATTTGAATTATTGCAATATTTTATGTTTAGGGAAAATGATCACATATATAGTATTAGTTTTTGTCTCTTTTTATAAAATGTGTGTGTACAATTAAGTTGTTCCTGTTTTTATAAATGTTATATTTAAAAATAGAATTCTGGTGCAATATACACAATGCATAATTCGTGCACACGTTAAATATGTACATTGAAATTATTGTTTGATATTTTGCTAATATACTCACAAGAAATAATTTGATATAGAAATGTAATACAGATGCAAGGATATTAGTGAGCTAAATTATATTAGATGTATTGTAAACATGCAACAATTAGTAGTATTTAAGTAATTTAAATCTTTAAATATTGGAGAAATATTAATTCATATGTAATTTGCAACAAATATAAGTGCATTATGTATCCCCCACACAATTTCAACTACTTAGTTGTACTTCTCTGATGATTATATTTCATCTTCATTATCTTTTATAAGTAGTAAGATGATTTATTTTAATGGCGTAACTCTATCAAACTCCCTAAATATATATGTTACTGTATTTGATTTGTCTATTCGGTTAGGCACATAATACAATTATCCTCTTGAAATCATATAACTTACTATGAATGACCTACTTGACTAGGATTTTTCAGAAAAAATACTTCTTATTTTAATCTATGCACTATTACCCTATTACTTCTTCTCCTTCTCCATTTCTCTTTTCTTCTCCTTCTCTCCCCCTTCTTTTTCTTCTTCTGCTTCTTCCTCTTCACCCTCTTCGTCCTTTAAGCCTTTCCCTTCTTCTTTTTCTTCTTCGTCCCTTATTTCCCCCTCCTCTCTTCATCTCTTTCTTCTTCTAATATTCCTCATTTTCTCTCTATTCAACCTGATTATAGATTGAGTTTTTATTTATATTCTTACTACCTACCACTACTATTGCCAATGTTAGACAATTTGCGTGTTATGTACTTTGTTTTGTAAAAGATGCACTTTGTCCATTTTGATGTTTTAAATGTATTTTTATCATGTACAATTCGGCTATGCCGCGAATCATGATTTTTGAAATAAACTATCTATCAAGTAGCCACCATTATAATTTTTTGTTATAATGTAGATGATATTTTAGTATCAGACGTAATATAATATTTGTGTATTTAATAGTGAAACCAAACGTTTAGTAATTTATAATGAAAAACGGCGTTTCTTTTACATATTCAGCCCGCTATATATATCATATACAGGCCCGTAGTTTGTGGGGGGGGGGGGGGGGGGGGGGGGGGGTACGCTGGGTGCGTATGCACCCCCTTTTCTTTTTTTGGGTAAAAAGGGTCCCCTTTTTAGCGGTCTCGGTCATCTAAACCAGTGGTCTCGGGCAATTACCAGTCTTGTTGACAACCCCCCCCCCCCCCCCTCCCCGCTTACAGAATTTTACCAGAGGTATCGGTCTCGGCCTCGATTTGTTTGGCAAGGGATAATTACACGACTCATTTGGTGGGCACGATGGGTCTCGGTCCAGTTTTTGTAAATTACGCATCCCCCCCCCCCTCCTCCCCTTGAAAAATCCTGGCTACGGGCCTGTGTGTTATACCCTGTTCTATAGAGGCTCGCATTGTAACTATATTTGAATCAATAATGCATGTTTGTTTCATACATAAATACATTCCAGATAATGAAGCAAATATTAATGTGATCTTTAATTATGGCTTTGAAAGATTACGATGTTAAGACTTAGAAGACACTTTTATAAACAAAAAAGTTGTGATGTTAAAAAGCGGATTTGAAACCAAAAATGTGGAGATTCACTACGTAGCTTTTATCAGTTCTTCTTATAAATCAAACATAACACAAAAGCTTGTGATCTGCAACATATACGAACATGTTATTCGTTTATGCATGAGAATAACTTTGAACGAAACGATGACTGCTTTGCGTATTAGTAGTCTATATTATGAAGCAACTAAACAAATAAATATATTTTGAACAGTATGCTACATGTAAAATAAAAGCATTAGAGTAGTATAAGTGTATTATGTACAGATGATATAACGGTGAATACACCATCATATGTATGTCCAAGTATCACGTGCTATGATAAGCCATAGCAGTATACATAAAGTAGTGGGAGGCGCAGTTTATGAATTGTAAAATGATTGGCTTTTAAATGACATATTCTTAAAAGCAGAGCATGGACTGAATCTGATGTATATATCCATGAAGCCAACATTTAGTTGTTTTCCCTTTTCTTAGAAAATGTTAGGGATATCTTGTGACATGTTATGTACTATGTTGTTGTCACAAATCATTTCAAGCTGTTTCTAGTAAAGTAGATGCTATTATGTCCTTCCATTACATTATTGATTTTTTTTTCTTCAACCGAATATCAATTCAGTTGAGGTTGTTAAAGAGTCCTATATATGTGTTGGGGATAAGTTCTTGACCAATCAATATAATACATATTTTGTGTACTTACATTAACCCCCGCTTGGTCAATGGGAGAGAGGGAAATTTCCTATTCACTAAAGCCATAGTAACAATACTCACCATACTGAAGCATGTGTGAACATTTATATGGTGGAAAGTATACGTAGATAGGTTAACATTATTTATAGACAAGTGATTTTCAATACCATACTAGACATTACGTGTTTATAAATTATAATTATTAGATAATAAATGTGCAACATTCTGTAAATATTGGTACAAATTATGAGATATGAATATGATTACATTAGTTTGTATGTCGATTTCAATTTCAGACGAAACTTAATCATTCCCGTTTTGTAATTATGCTATATTATTCATTAATATTGGTGAGTTATGTATACAATCACAAGGATATCCATAAACTATAGGTGTTGACAAGTTTTTTTCTCAAAAATATGTATATTGCATGTAGTATATTTTGTAACATTATTGCTTTGAACTGTTAACTGACGATTTATAACAACACTTCACAACTTCCGTTTGCTATTATAACAAATAATGTCACCTGTAAATTATTAATATAATACAAATCGCAAGGATAATCTCGAACGATACTTTTGTGTAAAAGGTGTTCAAGTCGATGCACACCGTTTACGAATACAATTATTGTTTAACCACGTTGATATGATTTCTAAAGATGATGTATTACTTCCCATGCGATTTCTACAACATCGTCTGAATTATCTGTTAAATTGAGAAGGGGTATGTTTGCCTCTTTTTAGCAGTTCAAAATTGATTTGATTTGTATATGACATGATACAACATATATACAATTCAGGATGACATCAATATTGTAAGGACAATTATGACCAATTGATTCTCATAATTAATTTCATCCATCAATATATTATTGCAGTAAACCAAGGTGGTTACCAAGCACATTATATAGGTTGTCAAGAAAACAATTGTTTGTAAAAACCTGTTTATCAATTTATAGTGACTGTGTGAGTGATATTAATTTGATTATGTTTGTATGTGTAATAATATGTGTTTGTAGGGTAGATATGTAGCCTTTGTCTTGGTATGTTTTAAGCAAATTATGTGTGTTTGTATGTGAGGCAACGTGAGTGTAAAAGTATATTTGTCCATGTCAAAGAGTAAGTTGGTATGTGTTTCAAAGAGGATTGAAATGTGTATAATATGTGTGCAAGTGAATTCATGCATCTGTTGGTATGTCTCAAGATAATAATGTATTTGTGTGACTGTGGAAGTGAATGAACTGTGTTTGTCGAAGTCGAATGTGCATGTTTTGTATTACGCCTACATGTGTATGCGTGTCGAAGTGAATTGTGTTGGATGTGTGTCACGGTGAAGGGAGCATAATATGCGTGACGTTTGTTTTTCAAAGTATTTGTTTGTGTGAAAGTGAATGAATGGGTTTGAGATGAGGTACGTTTGTGTTTGTATTATTGTATCGAATTAAGTGTGATTGATGTGTGTCCAGGTGAATGAATGTGCCTGTACATGGTGTGTGTGTTTCAAAAGTTCATATTCATATTCATATATTGTTAACTATTTATGCTTAAGTAAAACGTATCGAGTATGGTTGAAACAGGTTAGCTCCTATTACTACGACCCCCTTCCCTGTTGGAAATCTTGCCCCAGTAGATTAACCACTACTAGGACCCCTTCCCTGTTGCTCCACCTTTGCTCACCCCGCCCCCACCCCCTGGCCCGAGTGTTGTTCAAGTAGATTAGCCCTTTCTACCTGTTGGAAATCATGCCCCATCTTTGCTCGCCCCGGGGCAGACTCTTGTTCTATTAGAGCCCCCTTCCTTGTAGGAAATCTGGCCCTCATTTTGCTCACACCCCAACCCCGAGTGTTATTCCAGTAAATTATCCTTTACTATATAAAGGACTCCCTAGCTTCCCCTTTGTATTGCTCACCCCCGGGTCTAGTGTTGTTCCAGTAGACACAGGACCCCTTCCCATTGTTGCAAATCTTGCCCCTCCCTTGCTCACCCCAGTCTTGTCCTATCCTGCATGTCTACCTCTCTAGGATATCAGGGTTGTCAACTTTGAGCTAGAGGTGAGAGTGCATGAGACATTGCAAGGGTGCGAAGCGACCGAGCGGGGAGAGAGTGTGGGAAGGGGTTATTCCTCCCACTCATGGTAGGGAGCTTTTGCATTTTTAGACTGGAAATTTTGCAATCTGGTGCTTATCTAGAGAAGAAATTTGGACGTTGGTAAGCGTGTCATGATTGATTTGATCGATCGGGACTAATTTGTATTATATTTTTTTCATGAAGATAATATGCAATTGGCACAATCGTTAAGGAAGAAAACTGTGATTCTACTCTTCAAGTTTGAGCGTGAATATCTAGCTTGTTATTGCATGATCCTACTTGAATTTGTTATAATTGACGAGCCTGTTTATTCCCATTTACATTTATACCGTTTTTACCTTGATTAAGTTGTTCAGAATGTGCAGTAGACCTGAATATGGAGCCATTGCCAACTGAAGGTGAATTCTCCTTTTGTTAGGAGAATGGCTGTGTTATGAATAGTGTTGTGGTGATTACACAATATAGCTAGCAATGCATTTTGCAACGTTTCAATTTGGACTTTGCACCATATTCAGCATGTTCAGGTGCAATGCACGTTTAAAAAAATGAACATTACAAATGGAGCGTAGTGTAAAGGGGAATAAACAGGCCTGATATGATACCTTGTTCATGTAAGATATTATAGGACGAGAGAGTAATGAACGCTCAAACTTGAATTGTGGAAATGTTTGTGAGGGGTTTAATGCAAACCAGAAGCCAAAAACACGGAAACTCTTTCCCAAGTCCAGCTAATATGACGGACTTATAAGCACCCATAGTGACAACTATGATTTGCTTACTATGCAGATTATCTACATACAAAACATTTATTTAAATTCAGTAGCTTACTATATAATATACACAATCTCACAAGCTATGATATAATGAAACAAATTTGACTGATTAACAACTGACGGGGTTGGCACGATAATACGTTTTCATAGCCCTATACCAAGAACATAATGAAGTGTTATATTTTTTTCTGAAATGTATGCATTTAAAACTGTTCGCTGATTGCTTTATCATGTTAATGCTCTGTTCTTGTATAAATATGTTCATGTTGGCCACATATATGCGTATTGGAAACTCCTTAAAGAAATTGTTTCAAATTTTATAGGGTTATTGTTTTTGTTTTATTTCAAAATCAATTAATTTGATTTTTCTGATTATTTTATTGTTTTTATATTCCCTGTTGTATTGTTCCTGTTTTCAAGAGTTTGGAGATTTCTCTTACATAGATGAGTCGATCATCTTAGCTGAACTTGAATAAATGATTTTTGAATAGTTTTCGTTCTAATCGGACATCTCAATGCCAAAACATTAAAATTGAAATCCAAGATCTTCATTTTAACAATACATGATTTGCATATTATGCCAATCGTATAAGTTCAGATGAGACCATCAAGTGAGCTCAATTAGAAACAAAATTAGTTCCACATTTTTGGTTATAATTGGGAATTTAAATGCAATAAACATTGAAAATCAAAGTTTTCCATTCCAACTATAGAAACTTGCATTATTATGCAAATTATGTTTTTGTTTTCATTATCAGGATTATGTGTAACCAGCTTGTTAACCAAAGATGAAAAGATAATTTTCAGAATCGTTTAGGTTTGATCGGGCACAAAAATGCAACAATTAGATACAGTATACACCGAAAATTAATTTGTTTTCATAAAAAATAATAATTTGCATATCATGCGAATGTCACTGTTGTAATATAAGTATGAATATGAATACATCACAAAGATGAAT
This sequence comes from Echinarachnius parma, assembly GCA_037951105.1. NCBI lineage: Eukaryota > Metazoa > Echinodermata > Echinoidea > Clypeasteroida > Echinarachniidae > Echinarachnius > Echinarachnius parma. The sequence continues at coordinate 57,418 of JBAMJV010009430.1, forward strand.
TCAGACAAATAAATTTCCTTCCTCTGGGAGGTTTAATTTTGTACCAAAATGTTGATATACACTGAAATGTTGATTAAGGAACTTTCATTAAATGAATTGCAAAGAAAAATCAGACGTTGCAATTAGTTTAAAGGGATCTAGTAACTTTGTTGAGATGTGCAAAAACTGATGAATGGTTGATGCAATGTATACTGTTGTTATCTCATATGTCCTCAGGGTATTGTGTGAAAATTTCAGGTCAAATGGACAATGTATGGCCAAGTAATGAGCGAAAATGCAAAGTGATATTGGGTGATATTCACCAACTCACTGCATTCACTTTGTACAGGGATGAAAATCTCGCCCGGAGATTTTCTTATCTAAATACTTCAATCATACATATCTTTGTAATGAAAGGGAAATTTGAAAAACCGAAAGCTGTCCCATGATTTTATTGTTAATACGAATACAACAAGGTATAAAGGAACCGCTAGAATTACAATTTTATTTTGAGGATTTGGACAATGTTACTAAGTCCCTTTAATGTCAAGGTGCTATTTTGACTTGACTATTACGAGACAATTCTCATGCTCAGTAACATGCATAATAGTACTTCAACTCGATGGAGACAATTGATGAACACCTCTATAATTTGTAATTATTACTATTTTTAGGCCCGGTGTCACGCTAAATCCGTTCGCACTGCGAAATCCGTACGCAGTCGCAAATGCGCATGCGCACCTGTGGGAAAATTGCCTGCGAAATTCGTTCCCATTCATGTCATTTGCAGTGCTGTAGTCGATCGAGTCCACCCTGTCCGAGTCCCTGGAGTCCGAGTCGAGTCCGAGTCCGAGTCCGAGTCCGAGTCCCGGACATGTATGAAACCATCATGGGTATTTACAAGCATCACAAGCTATGTGATAAGCCATAGAAGTATCCCGGAAGAAGTGGGTAGCGTAGATTAGGTATTGTGTAATGATTGGCTTTCAAATTACACATTTTAAAATGTAGATCATGTACTGAATCCGATGTATGCAGTAAGCGCAAAATGTGCCCACAATGTTATGCAAAACTTGTTACATGTATTACGTTGTTGTTACATATAATTTCAAAATGTTTTCCTTTAAAAAAATGTAAGTCCACTACATTAATTGTTTTCCTCATCTGCATATCAATTCAGTTGAGGTTGTTAAAGAGTCCTATATGTTGGGGATAAGTTCTGGACCAATCAATATACATGTAACTGTATATATTTGTATATGTACGTTATGCACCCCCCCCCCCCCATCCATGGGGAAGAAGTACATCGCCCATTAAACTAAAGTATGTACATGTACATTATTATGTATAATATTCTATAGAAGTGATTTTCAATACTAGGGTAGACATTACGTGTTTATAAATTAAAACTAATAGATAATACATGTGCAACATTCTGTAAATACTGGGGACAATAATGAGATATATATATATAATTACATGTGTATGATGATTTCCATTTCAGTCGATACATCACCATTCCCGTTTGTGATTAAACTATAGATACATTAATATCGGTGAGTTATTTATCACATCACAAGCATACCATTTACAAGTTTTTCAAAAAGATGTACAGTATACTGCATAACATGTCAATATTTTGTAACAACTTTAAACTGACGATCTGTATAATGATACTTCACCACTTCTGTTTGATATTATACAAAATAATATTACCTGTGAGTTATTCAAACAAATCACAGGAATAATCTTGAATTCAACTTTAATTTTTGATTTAAAATCTGTTAAAAACGATGCAACTGTATATAAATATAATTATTGTTGAATCACGTTGATATGATTCTATAGATGATTAATCACAACCCATACGATTTAGATCATTTAGATGAAATTATCGCAATTGTCTGTACAAAAATACTCAGATATTATATTGTAATTTCTATCAATCCTTATTTCTCTGATTATTATATGAAATGATACAACTTATTTAAAATTCAGGTTGACATCAATATATTGTACAGAAAAGTACGACCAATTGATTTTTTTGAATTTATGGTATCCTTCAATATAATCCTGCAAACAAATCAAATGAATATATATTCCCACAATAAAGCAATCACACTTTATAGGCTGCCAAGAAAACAATTGTTCGTAAAAACGTGTTTATCAATTTCTAGTGAATGTGTGAGTGATAATAATTAAAGTATGTGTTTATAAATGTAATACAATGTGTTTGTAGGTAACTACAAAGCCTTTGTTTTAGTATGGTTGATATGCGAATATCTGTTATTTTGTATATATGTGGAGACTGGAGAATAGTGTGTTTGTATGACTGTGCAAGTGAATGTATTGTGTTTGTCGAATGTGACTGTGCGTGTTTGTATAACAGTGTCAAAGTGAATGTGTTGGGTGTGTGTCAAGGTGGAGGCATGATTAATGTATGTGTTTATGTTTTTCTATTTAAGTATTTGTTTGTGCGAACGTGAATCAATCAAGTTGAAGGCATTATTGTGCATGTTCTTTTCAAAGTGTTTGTTTGTGTGAAAGTAAATGCATGAGTTTGTATGTGTGAGAGTGGAGGTACGTATGTGTTTACATGTCGCACATGAATGTGCTTGTTTGTAGTTGTATCGAATTGAGTGTTTTGATGTGTGTTTGTATGTTTGTCAAAATTAACATTGCCTATATGTGCCTAAGTAAACGTATTTACATGTCAATCTGTTTAAGTCGAGTATGGTTGAAGCATGCCCCCCTTCCCTAGGCCTGTTGTAAATCTTGCTCCGTAGATTAACCACTATAGGACCCCTTCCCCTTTCATGAATCGTGCTCCCTCTCTTTGCTCACCACCGCCCCACCCCCCGGGCCGATTGTTGTTTTTAGTAGATTAGCCCCTTCTACCTGTTGGAAATCTTGCCCCTCTATTTGTTCACCCCGGGCCGTGTGTTGTTCCCGTAGATTCGCTCCTACTAGTACCCCGGCCATTCCATGTAGGTAATCTTGCACCCTTTGCTCACACCCCAACCGTACCCCCATGCAAAGTGTTATTCTTAGTAATCCTTACTATAATTATACAGGGTGGCCCCCCAAAAAACGGAACGGGGGCACTTCCCAAAATATAGTAACAAATGTATTATGTCCATCGGATAGAGTGTCTTTTCAAATGAACAACGATACCAAGAACAGTCAATTTGGTCGTGTAGTTTTTGTTTTAGGGCGCTGTGAGTGACACCATGTCAGGTTTTCTTTTTTGTCAATTTGTACTGAGCCAGCGCTTGATGATTCGCACGAACCGCCGTTCATAGCGTTGAGCATCGCGCACTGTTGTTAGTGTGCACTCAGCCGTGTGCCGAGAGAATGGGCATGCTCGCTGAATGGTATTACGGACAAGGAGTGCGGTTAAACTGGCATTGACTAGGTCGAAATCGACATAAATCGGCACCTGACATGGTCTCACTCACTGCGTGCTTAAACAAAAACGACCTGACCAAAATTACTGTTCTTGGTATCGTTTTTCATTGGAAAGGACACCCTATCCGATGAACATAAACATTGTGGTATTATATATATTTTGGGAAGTAACCCGTTCCGTTTTTTGGGGCCACCCTGTATAGGACCCCCTATATATTCCCCTCGTATTGCTCACCCATGGGTCTAGTGTTGTTCCAGTAGACTTGTTCTATCCTGTCTACCTCTCTAGAATCTGCCCCGAATCACTATTAACACGACGAAGGGCAAGTGCAAAAGCATGATCATATTTGGCAGAAACGGCCTTCCATACTGTTTGGTCACATGACTCTACGTTGGGGGTCGGGGAAAACCCATTGATAAAATCCATATCTCTGTTTTGCATGCCACGGTTGTGTATATTGTACATACTTATTGTACACATATTATAACCTGTATTCGTTCGGCGGATGGGAGAGAAATAAAGGGAAACGTTTTTATGCTCTAAAATCATCGCCTGTATTGTGGAGCCTTGACTTCATACATGTGCAGTTCTCCACATTGTCAATGAATCATTCAATTTTCAGGAACAAGTAATCTTGGTGGCTCTTAATGTTGTGACTCGTCGTAGACGTACAGCCTACAGGTCTAGGTGAAAGAGGATCCAACTCGAACATTTTGTGACTCTGTGTGGTACCAGTGTACTAAGTTCGGTTGTGAGCCGTCTGTATTTGACAAAATAATAACAGTATTTGTATTTGACTTGTAACATATATAATTCGCCGAACTATCCTGGAACTTCACTTTCATTGAACAGTGACATTACTTTCGCATGGTCTGGAAGGAAAGGAGCAAATCAAGTACGTTGTTGACGCCAGTTCCTTCTGAAAACCCCGGCCCGGGAAGGACTGGAATTGGGGTTGACTTTCATGTCATAATTAAAGACTACATAATTATCTAGATGCGTATGCATTTAGCAGGAGCGCGCGTACAGTGAGCTGGACAGACGTGTCTTCATGACTGCACTGGATCCTGATCTGAGTATGTCTCATCATTCTTGGTGTCTTTACTGGCCCTAGTACCTTGCACATTTACAAACTCAAACATGGCTTCCAGTAATCCCCAGCCTTCCAAGGAGATGGAGAGTCTGATGTGTTCGCTGTGTCTGGATGTGTTCGAGCAGGCCACGCTACTCAGATGTGGACACACCTTCTGCAGGAAATGCCTGGAGAGGTAGGTCAATGATTGTATTTCGTTCATCAGTGCCGCTACCTCTAACCCCCCATCCCCCCCCCCCCCCCCTCAGATGTGGACACACCTTCTGCAGAAAATGCATGGAGAGGTAGGTCGATGTCTCATGTCTGTACTCTGTAGGCCTACCTATGTCGTAGATATTTCATTTGCGTCGCAACCTCTTATTACTGTATTTATCATGTTTATCATTTTTAATTCAACCCCCTAGGACGATATAACCACCCAGATAATAACCATCTGCACAATTACCCCATGCACCGATCACTGACAGACAACAAGAACCTCCATGTGCAGTTTCCGGCCCCAGAGTGAAAATCCACCTCAGACCATTTCACCCATGATTTCAATCTTATTAAAACCTCTGTTTTCATTTTTGCTTCCTCCGCGGACAGGCGCGCCGGAAGCAGTTTTGGATTGGGGGGGCAAAACCCTAAGGGGGCTCACGATTTATGTCTTTAGGGGCTCATGCCCAACCGCACTCACAGGCAGTGGCGTAGCGACGGGGGGGGGGGGGGGGGGCAGGGGCGGATCTAGCTTTTTGCTATGGGGGGGGGGGGGGGGGGGGGGGTTTCCACAATTTTTTTTTTTGCTATTTTGAACCCTCCTTAGTGATTTTTTCACCTTTTTTCACTTTCGTCCACGAGCCGCGAAGCGGCGATTTTTTTTTGCCATTTTGAATCCCCGTAAGTGATTTTTGTTCACCTTTTTTTCACGCGGCGATTTTTTTTTTGCCATTTTGAACCCCCGTAAGTGATTTCTGGTCACTTTTTTTTTTTACTTTCGTCCACGAGCCGTGAATTATTTTCGCTATTTTGAACCCCCGTAGGTGATTTTTTTTCACTTTTTGTTTCACTTTTTTTCACTGATACATTTTCACTTGGCAGCCCAAGGGGGGGGGGGGGGGGGTTAAACCCCCTAACCCCCCCCCCCCCCACGTAGATCCGCCACTGGAGGGGGGGGGGGGGGGGGAGGGCACCCCCCAATAATTTGGAAAAAACAATAGAAAACATAAGGGGAAATTTTTTTGAAAAACAAAGAAATACATAAGGTGTGCCCCCCCCCCCCCCCAATAATTTTTCGTAGACCACTGCTC
>JBAMJV010009431.1:0-28668 GCA_037951105.1 Echinarachnius parma
GGCATGTGCTGAGCTTTCCCACACCCGTGCAGACATATTCTGCAACATAGTAACAGAGAGCCAGAGCTGATTGTTGTTTGGTTTGCACTTGGATGTGCTCGGTTTGTCAAGAAAGGCATTCGTGAAGCTGACCTTCATTTGAGCTGGGTGATACAGGCCTTGTACTATCTGAGGTTACCCCTATGTAGACAGGACTATCACAGTGTCCCCATCTAGTTTCATTCCAAGTGATCTTCAGTTTCTGGTTTGCATGCATGTTCTTGAGATGAAAGGCGCATATTTGAGATTTAGTTTAATTTAATTAGCCTTCAGATGGTTCTCTTTGTAGTACAAGGATAGGTTTATAGTAAATCCCTCACACAATGTGGATTCTGCCTTAGGGAAGTCATCACTGTGGGTGGTGATACACAGGTCGTCTAATAGATGAAACCCTGGTCTCAGAGTAGATATAGGTTGATCTTTAACATAGATGTTGACATGGGCGGCGCGTAGATACTCCGTATCACCCCCCCCCCCCCCCCCCCCCGATGAATAGGTATCAATGACATATATACGCCCATGGATGTTGAACATAGTTTGGCCAGAATGCTTCCTGCGCCAACCACACTTCTTTCCAGACAGCTCGACGAAGAAGCGTCTGTTTTCAATCAAGGTCTTTACCATGTTGTTCACATTCAGTAGTTTGTGTAGAGTCTGTGCACAGTAGCATAAGCTGCTGAGAGGTCTACAAACACAACTCCAGTTAAGACATTTACTGGAAAACATCTTCTATATGTTGGGTAAGGTTAAGCAGTTGTCTTGTGCAATACTTCCTAGGCTGGAGTCATGCCTGCTCCTTCATCAGATATGGTTATACAACTGCACATGGTGGGTGCCTGGGTGGGTCAGAATTAGTCGCTCGAACAGCTTAAAGGTGTGGAAAAGAAGTGAGACTGGTCTGTAACACTTTGTTGCCGATGGGTCTTTTTTTGGAGCTTGCATGGCATGTTCTGATGGATGTTGTTCCACGACAGGGAAAGTGTCCTCCCAACAGTTGTCCACACATGTAAATTGTTTAGGATTGTAGTGAGTGTGATCTTAATGTCAGAGATTCCTTTTTTTGTGTGTGTGTTCTTGACAACAATTCACAGGTTTTCAGCATAAATTAAAAATGCTTCAGCAGTTTGGTTAAGTGAAATCAATTGTAATCTCATTTACATGTTTAGGATGAGCCAGTGGCTTACAGTTCCATAAATTATGCATAGACAGCAGTTGGTTTTAAGTCATTCTTCTATGGACTGTGGCAAATTAATTATTTAGCTCGTGATTTAGCATTGGTCAGGAGCCAGCCTGCCCAAGATTGGGGTGCTCTTTTGTGATTGCATGGTGCTGGTTTAGGATCAAGCGCTTCAAAAGCTTAAAAATGTGGCACAGAAGGCAGATGCTTAATTATGTTATCATTCTTTATGATAATTTCCTGGCATAACGATAGTGATACTTTGGCATTATATCTGATCACTACAGTAAATGGTGTAATGCTTAATATGATAACATGATAACATGATAACATTTGAGGTATACACTATATGTCACCCGTATTTGCTTATACCATTTATTTAAAGTAAAGAAAAACAAACAGCATGAAATATAGAATCTAACTGACATCAGCTATTGCCACAACCATGCTTTCACAGACCTTCATGCTAACAGATCATTTGTGAAGTGTCAGTGATAACTGAATGCATTTAGTATCCCGTGTACATGTATTATGAATATTGAGACATATAGTACGTTTATTTTAGTAAAAAATAAGAGCGCAAATGTTCAAAAGGAGTTAACAGTTCTACACACACAGACATTGCAAATTTCAGACAACTTTTCATGATCAAAAACATTTTTCAATGTGGTCGTTAACTTTAATTTGCATTCAATTCATTCGCCACTTTCTGTCATCATGGTAATCATTCAAAGGCATGAATGTGTACTCATCTAGTTGTCACATGAAGTTTCTGTCACATTTGGAGGGTAGGTATCAAATAATGAACTGTAAACAAGAGGTGTTCATTTATTCTCTTTTCTGAAACAAACAAATGTGATGCCAAACAGAAGTATAATTCAAATATTGAAAAACAAGTTTCTGCCCAGAATTTGCCCAAAACATTTTGTCTTAACTTGATATTGGAGTACATGCTATCGAAAATCTCACTCAGGACTAGATACATAGGGTTACTACTAAGTGAATAATCTGAAATTGTTTGTATGTAGCGCAATGTAATCCCCATTCCACTTTTAAGGTACAATTCAGTCTGAGTTATAACTAATTTAGACACTAAAATATACAAGATACAACACAACAGTCTTAAATTTTATTCTAGGGAAAGAATATTGCATAATAATGCAAACAAAATGTAAAGATGTCTATACAAATCAGACAGATAGAAAAAAAAACATTTTTATCCGAATATATAGGATTTTGTATGTTTTTATCAAATTTTAGTAAATAGCGCCCTCATATGATGACCTTTTGAAATTATACTTATTGCAAACAGAAGAGCCCTACTATTTCTACATATGTGCCAAATATGAGAGCGATTGGTTCTAAAATAAAGAAATTAAAGAGGGAGCAATATGTACCGATTTGTGCCCTACACAAAATGGCCATCATATGCATTACACTTGCATATGACGCATGGTGATTACGTAATAAAAATGTCATTTTTGTACATTATATTCAAAGGATAATAGCATTTCTGATTTGAATATACTTTCAGAAATACACATAATAAGTTTAAGCTCATTATCATTATTCTCATGGTGAAAAAAATTAACTATACTAATGAACATTGTTTTTTTGACCGTTTTGTTTACGGAAATTCCCATGATTTTTCATATGCAAATTTGATGACGTCATAATTATATGAAGCCAACCAACTTTGACCATGAAACTTTTTCTATGTCTTAGGCATATATAAACATATGTATCAGCAAAATTTAGTTGATAAAAACCTAGCCATTATCAAATGAGAGCACTTGACGCAATCTCAATTTTCACCAACCCTAAGAAATGCAGCAAAAAATGAAAAAGTGCTATTTTTACATACCTCCAAAAAACTAGTAAAAGAACATAGTGTATATGAGTTTTTTTCTTGTTAACATTTTGTTTCTAACATTAGACATATGAATGGACAAAATGACACCCAAGTCGGAGGATCATAGGGGGGGGGGGGGGGGGGGGGGTCCCCGGTAGACCCCTCTGGCCCACGGACTACAAACTAGGCAGGCCCAGCTAGCGCAGCAGGTCGTACACGTGCGCGCATATATACAGCTCGATCGATCGAATCAAGGATCAGGACGTCTTTTTTCACCGAGGTTTGTACTTCTTTCGTTACTTCTTGAAATACCCAGTTTTATCGACGAATACGTAGTAGGTAAGTTTCTTTTCTTTTCATATTGAAATCTACTTCTGATATGAACATGTTACCGTACACAAATCAACAAGAAGAGCTTGCCGCTAAAATAGTCTAGATACGTCAATGCGATCGCACCCGGCCCCAGTCACATTCGATATCAGCAGCGCTGAATTGCAATTGTGTGATTTGTGACCCATTTCCGTTATTTTATTACATGCATTGTTTTATGATGAGAAATTTTAGCACAACGTCATACTAAATGTCTACTTGTTATTTCAGGTAGAACAGTCATGTGTATTGTGTGGGATGTCTATACTCTATGGGTGGAATTCTCATCAAAAGGTTAAATTTAGCCCGGGTTAAATTTTTATGAAATGAAATGAAATGAAATGAAATGAAATGAAATGAAATGAAATGAAATGAAATGAAATGAAATGAAATGAAATTTATTAATATCCTTCCACCCTTAACAAGGGTATTGAGGATAACAATATAAGTAATGTCTCATTGAATAATGTCACATAGTTATATACAATATGTACAATCATATAATATTTACAAAGTATAATCATATAATATTTACAAAGTTTACTGAAAACATCTAATATTTACAAAGTAATGTTCTCTAATTGTAAGTTTGTTATACATTTATATGCAGGTGATGTAGTAATCAATAAATTAATTAAAGGCACTAAATGAATTAGTTACAAATTATTTCAGTTTCAGATTTATCACTGTGAAAATCTAAAATTTTTGATTTTACACTTAATGTTTGATTTTCAATATTGAAATACAAGCAGTGATAATTCTTTGTCGTATGTACAATAATATACAAACATATACACAATATTTATTTAAATCTGTCCATAATGATGCTGCAGAATTTGGATAGCTTCAACAATGTCGACGGCAAAGGGGAATTAAACAATTTATACATTTTGATAGTGTCCGGCCGTTTTTTAAAGTAGTTATCGAGGAATTTCTTCCTTGCTAGTTCAAATTCCGTACATTCAAATAGGTAATGGAATTCATCCCCAAGTTTAGAATGATTGCACAAAGTACAAAATCGTTGTGATCAATCCACGTTTGAATATCTACCGGAAACAATTGGCAGACGATGATTTCCACATCTAAATTCACAAATTATTACTCTATGCTTAAATGGTAATTTCATGAGGCATTTTTCGAAAGTACATGTTTGTTTAAAAATGCGATAATTCAAACAATGTGAATAACGGTTTACTTCATAATGCCAATTTTGAGAGTAGACGTCATTTAACCGTTGTTTAATTGTCAATTCAAGCCACTTTGGGTCTTTGCTCTCTATGCTATCCCATAAATACGACAATCCCAGTTTATCTATTGAATTCTTTATCTTGACTAACCAAGGGGAACGGTATATATCAAGATTAAACATCATTTTCATTATGTCATAAACAATGTGTGATAACTTTGACGTTTTACTTATAACAATCCTTATCCAAAATAATAACATTCTCATTTCAATATCTTTCAAAATACTATGCTTTCCTAATTCGCCAAATGCCATACAATTTGCACTACTTTTATTGATTTTTAGTAATTGTTTATAAAAGGTAATTTGAAAGTGTTCAATTTCTTTTAAATTTTCCTCACAACCCCATACTTCGCTTCCATATAAAAGAATAGGATTGACAAGTTTTTCAAAAAGATCCAATTCAATATCTATTGGTAAGCTAAGCGATTTTGATTTTGCTCTTAAACTAAACATCGCCTTTCGGGCTTGAATAATTTGTTTATTTTGAGCCTTCTTAAAATGATTATTGTAATTGAATGTTGTTCCAAGGTACACATAATCATCTACTATTTCTAAAATGTCATTTCCAAAACGAAAAACAGGTAATTTCCTGATTTTTCCACGGGAAAATATTACCACTTTAGTTTTGTTAATATTAACTTTCAAGGACCATTTATTACAGTATCTATCAACATTATCTAAAGCAATTTGGAGATCATTTTCAGACTCAGCAAAAATGATAGTGTCATCTGCATATAAAAGAGTGAACAACTTCAAAAACACATTTACACCTTCATCACGTACTTTCTTTTCAATGTTACGAGGGAGCAAATTAACACCTTTGCAGTTTTCTCGTAAGGTTGATTCAAAATCATTTATAAACATTGCAAATAGTAAGGGCGATAGGTTATCACCTTGTCTTACTCCTACATTACATTCAAATAGGTCGGCGTTACTTCGAACATATGACTTGGCGTTATTATACATATCTTGAACAAGTGCAAGGATTTTGCCATTAATATTGTATCGTAACATTTTATACCACAATAAATTTCTATCAACAGAGTCGAATGCTTTCCTATAATCAACAAAAGCGCTGTATATTCTTTTCTTTTCTGATAGATAAATATCAATTAAAGAGTAAAAAACAAAAGTATGATCTAGCGTAGAATAATTCTTGCGAAAACCGGCCTGTTCTTCTCCCATTAAATTATAGGCATCAACGTACTGTGTTAGCCGCTCATTCAATACAGCAGTAAAAAACTTCCCTAAACAACTCAATAAAGTAATCGGTCGATAGTTATCTGGATCATGTGTTGATCCTTTCTTCTTATAAATTGGGCATAAAACACCGATAGTCCAGTCCTGAGGGACGTGCCCACTGTCTAATATTACATTGAACATTTTCCTTATTAAAGATATCATTTGATTATTGCTATGTTTAATAAACTCATTCAAAATAGAATCATTACCAGAAGATTTATTATTCTTCAGTTTTTTAATTTGATTTTTAATCTCATTATCCACAAAAGGTATATTTATTTCATTATTTTGTTGCTGGTATTCAACATTATTGAATTGATTCTGACTTTCATTTCGCTCACTTTTCTTATTCAAATTTTCAAAAAATTCCTTAAAAGATTCTATTGATACTTTAACGTCAGTATTACCTTTTTGTTCGCCTTGCTTTAATAGTTTCCAAAATTCAGCTGGGTTTTTTTTCTTCAAACTTCTAAAATTGTCTTGAGTTTTTTTGTCATATTCTTCTTTCAATTTGGCTATCAAAGTCTTATATTTCTTTCGCAACGCAGCGAGTTTTGAGTCTAATCTAATTTTAGTTGCCTGTTCCAGGCATTTTCTTTTTCTTCTTCCGCAGTCGAAAGAATTCTCTTCTTAAAATTTGACATTCGTCATTAAACCAAGGTTTTCCCTCACACTCTTTAGATGGTCTAAATGAGGGTTTATTTCTATTCCTATTTATTGTACGTGACATTCCAAGCTTTTTTGCAGAATCAAAGTATATATTCTTTACTAAATCAGCTATACTATCAACTAATTTCGCTGAATTACAATATTCGTCAATTGATATTTCATCAATAAATTTTGAGACTTCCGCAATTTTCTTGTCATCTAAATTCAGCATAAAATTGTTTGCAAGATCAGGATTCCATTTAAATATAACTGATGATTGCTGACCATCGTTAAAAGGAAAACTTTTTATTCCTGCTTCTATAATATCACTTTGACTAAAGTCATTCAATTTCAATTTCAGAGTCAAACAAATTGGAGTGTGTTTGTCCGACATACATTTCTCAAAATCATCAACACGAAAATTGTGAATGAATGGCAATAATTCAACTGACGTAATACAATAATCAATAGTGCTAGCATCGGCACAAGTTAATATGGAGCGCCACACTGCAAACAATGCGCACTTATTTATAAATGCGCGCTTGTACTAGATATGCGCTCTCGACTCATCCTTCATAAACGCAACACAAAACCAGAGAGATTCGATACTGTGATATATAGCAAGGGGTTGCAATACCGAACGGGTTGTATTACCGTACATGCAAATTCCAATAGGAAAAACGTTCGAATTTTGAAAGTTGAATTTGAAAGTCGGCATTAACGGAGGATAATAAATGGATGTTTAGCAAACATTTTCCACCATTTCCCGAAGAAAATAAGCGCCGTGAGTCGTTATACGCGCGTTTTGCCGCGCACCAGTGGCAGCGCGCATGTCAATGACATTCCCATGCAAAACATTCACGTTTGGTGCGTCCGGTTAATACAACCCGGTTTGTGCGCTACAAAAAATTCTGCTTTCTTGAAAGGGTGCCGTAAAAGTTAAATTTGCATAAGTTTGCCGCTTTTTTCTACGAAATAAGTTATCAATTCTTTATCTTGAGAATATATAGATCACTTATTTGTGTTTTATTCATATCTCTGTTCTTCATGTTGATCGTTTTCATAGCGTAAAGAAATGGTATCCGGTAATAGGACCCAATACCATACTATCAAAGAGAGAAACAGCTCATCGATTGCGCGATCGCCGCACCAGCTGCCAAAACCTGATTTGTGCGCTGGTGTCAATACGGCCCCAATTTGGAGAGCACAGTAAGATCGCTAGACTTGATTTACGGAAATAAAATACAGTCTTTATTGCTTTCACTTTATAATAATACAATTTTAAATATTTATTAACATTTGAGTCAGAAAATACAACATAAATGAGTAAAATATACAATATTCCCACCATAAATTCCAATATTATCGATCGAAGTGACGTCAGAGGACTAGAATCGAAAACTTTGAGAACGATAAAAAAAATCGCGATATTAACCTAATAAGGTTGGGAATCGGCTTCATCTCCATGGAAACGATCACAGCTGACTGGTCTGGTTGCTGCGAAAAAAGGGAAAGTAAATCGCAAAAATACATTTTAATATGACTCCATTATCTGAAAATTATGTCTATCACTTAATAACCGTTGGAATTTCATTATGCAGATCATCTTGACTATTATCAGCGAGTGAAGGCCAAGGGTAAGTGATTTATTTGTTATCTGGAGGATTGTTAGAAGTAATGATACGAGGCTTAAGTAACCGTAGTCCCATATGCGGTATTTTGTGTAGGTACCAACTGGGATTGGACGGTCTCAGACAATACAAAATTAAATATTGAATCGTTTAATCCTCCAAAATACTGCTGGAGGTGGGTCTGAGAGAGTAGTTAGCCCATAGCCCTAGTTTAGGCTAGGCTTAGCCTAAGGACAGAAGCCCGGTCCTAAGTTACTAATACTATCGACTAATAATAATTATGAATATGACTTGTTAAACTTAAAATTAAATCAAAATGTTAACAATAACATGTCAATACTCAATGATTTCATTTTAATTTGTCTTTAATATAATTAAATACAGTAATATTAATAATATTCTTAGTCTTACTCTTACTCTTAGACTTAGCAAGCGCATTCTCGAATGACTGTCTCTACTGTCTTACTGAATCTGTCTCTGAGTCTGACTCTGAGTCTAGTCTAGTCTAGACTAGACTAGTCTACTCTAGCCTCTAGGACTAGTCTACTCTAGTCTCTAGACTCTAGCCATTTTAATTAGACTAAACTAAAGTAAAACTAAAGTCGTCTACAGACAGTCTATCTATGAGTATGACATAATTATGTAAATTAATTGTATGAAGTGAGGCCTGCCCTGAGGCTGAGCCGCCCCGATAAATGGTTTACTGTAGATTTATTTAAAGTAGCGTATTCCATTGACAGTGGACGAGTGGTTGTACTTGTAGTACTAGTATAGCTAGTTAGTTGTACGGACGAAAAAATAATTTGCAAACGCCTCAGTCTCAGTTTGTGTGTTGCTGTTGCCTGTTGCAGTGTTGCTGTTGGTACTGTATTAATGGCCCCGGCTTCGATTTCTAGCTATTTTGGGGTTGAATCAATAAATTCCTCATGACTCTGTTTAATGTGCAAGTTCTTTTAATTGTCCAGACTGGTTGGAGTTTTTTAATTATATAGACATAGTTGCGATTAATGTTACTTTGAACTCTGAAGTTTTGCCTTATTAATGTTTTGCTGGTGTACCCATTTGTGAATTAAGTCGAATTGATTCAGACTTCAGCCTTCGCCATCGGCTCGACCTCATCCTCGACTTTGTCTTACTCGAGTCTCGACTGCTCCACAACTTGTCAAATCTTCTGTTCTATTTCATTTGTTAAACATAGACTGTTACATAATATACAAAAGTTATAAAATACTAAGTAAGACACTATCAAGTATCAAGTATCATTCTTATATCTAAAGATCTAGACTAGTAATCATTCTAAAATAGTAGTGACTAGTCTTTACTAACTATATCTAGTCTAGACTAGACTAGTAACTATTAGTAAGTTAGACTTACTTCAGATTTCACTTGATGTCTTACTCTAGTCTGACCTACTTACTTGCTATAATTACTAGTTAGTGACCTGTCCTTGGGCTTGAATTGACGTAGTATTTTAGTAACTTACCGTAATTACAGTTACACTTACTCAATAAGTATAAATTAACATTAACAATTATTCAATTAAATCTCTACACTACTCATTTAGTCTATATCATTCATAGTCTTACTCTTACTCTAAGTCTAAGACTAGTCTAGATTTCTTGACCAACTAATATACAATCTGAGTTATCTTAGACTGTAGTATGAACATAAGACTAGAGTAAGACTAATAAAATAGCAATATTAATTTTTTTTAGAGAATACAGATTTAAATAAGACTAAATGTTTACTTTAGTAAATATTTACTTCTAGTCAGACTAGAGGTTTATAGAGTCCAGAGGCAGAGTCTTTTAGTTTTACTCTTAGAGTTAGACTAAGTTAGAGTTAGAGTTAGGCCTACTCATTCTTATCTGTAAATCAGTGGGTGTGCTTTGTACGGCGCCAGGTTAACTCAGATTCTTAGTCTAAGTCTGTTGACGAATGAAAGACATTAAACAATTAGATGCCATCAATTTTTCAGTTGTTTGTGTCATTGTAACCTTCTAGCCGTTCGTTTTGAAAATGGTTCTAATGCTGCCAAATCCGAAGAATAAGTATGTAAATTATAAATGTGTACTTTTAGATCATACCCCGAAATAGTCATTGATCATTAAGTATACATTTGCAAATATTTTATTCTTCGGATTTGAAGGTCCCAAGTCCTTAAAAAGCAGAGGGGAACCCTTCTTCGGTGTATTAGTTGTGGTTTCTGTCAATCATGTTGTTGAGAAGTGTGTAAGTGCAATATTTATGATGACTTGATCGTGAAAGGGATTTGTAACAAATGGTTCTTCTAAGTTCTAACATAATACTCCTCATTAAATCAAAATCGGGTCAGAAACAGCTGAAATATCAATAAATATATCTGATCAGGATAAACGTGGGATCCCATTAAATTTATATGATTATTTAAGAACAACAAAATAAATACTTACAGGTATATTTTCTGGAAATTTACTAATTAAAAAAAAAAATTAGCTCCTCACAAAAAGTTTGGAAAGTTTTCGAGCCTCCTAATTCTCATTTATTTAAGACCTGTTTGTATCAGTGGATTAGCTAATTACCTTCTCTCTGAAATGAGTTTTGAAACAATCGTTTGCTTCATGGCTGGGCTAGTACCTACCCTTTGTTAACAAGTGGGTCTCAAACAGAATGTGGCAGCATTTATTATTGGAGCATTACTCCAATGCCGTATACCCATTTATTTACTCATTCACCCATTCATCCTATAATAACAATATCAATAGGATTAAAGGGATAGTTGAGAAATGGCTGAAATATCCATAAACATTTGTAATAAATGTGGGGCCCCAAAATTATTCAACAATTTTGAACCAACTAGCCGTAAAAAAAATATTTAAAAAATGCTTTCTCTTTTCAAAAATTTACAAAATAGGTTTTGAGATGGTCGGTGATTATCTCTATTAGTCTATCTAATCACTATTTCAACAAAACATCACATGCACGATATTTTGTTTTGAATGGTTGAAACCGATGAGTGTTTAGAAAGCGCCCTTTTGAGTTTGAATTGCTCTTTTGGAATGAAAACAGGCTTTTTACTTAGTACATGTAATTTGTAATATTTTATTACTTGTTAGCATGGTGGAGTAATAACTATTGGATTGTAATGTAATGGTGCATGTTTTGCTTACTAAAATCGACTAAAACTGTACTCTCTTTACCAAAACTCACCCTTTAAGCACAAATAATTGTCAATTTGCCATATTCTATTCGAGACAAGGGTTTGGCGATTTGAATACCAAAAGTGGTGCCAGATATGATATAATTGTGTGTTTATAATTAATAGACTCAAAATCCGAATGTCGTTTGTGTTTATAGTAAGTTTTGGATTTGGCGCTTCGAGAAATAATGAATTTGCGAGAATATGAAAAACTAACAGGCAATTCATACTTACGTCTAGCACTGGCTCGGCACTGGATAAATCCACTGCCGAGCCAGTGCTAGACGAAAAAGCCGACCATTCATACTCGGCATCAACAGTGGATAACTGACGCGCAAGTATGAATACAACAGTGGATCGAAAAGCTGTCTAGGACATGACTGGGCATGCGCACTAGTACACTTCTATTGTGACGTAACGATGACTTGCAAATTCTGAACGCGCAATACCGTAATGCGCATGCGCAACCTTGTGCTAGACGAGTGTCTAGCATCAACAGTGGATCAACAGTGGATCAAAGTTATGCCAGGCTGAGCACAGACTGATGCTAGACATTCCATTCATATCTGCGTCTAGCAGTGGATTTATCCAGTGCTGAGCCAGTGCTAGACGTAAGTATGAATTGCCTGTAAGTGTAATTCTTGGAAGAGCACGTGATTTTAGAGATAAAACAAAATTATTGGATCAAAATTTGTTGAGAACCAGCTGTCAATCTGATTGGAATAAAACATGTGGGCCCCCACTCATTTGATTATTTGACCAATACACATTATATAACGCCCGCACGAATAACCAAGAGGTTATTCAATAGTTGTTGATGATCTCTTTATTGAATGATTGTTTTAAATTACAGAATACACAAGCACTATTGTTCATGAAAAGGGTTGAAAGGCTGCTTTTGAATGATAACAGGCTTTTCACTTAGCTGTTTGTATGAGCTTTTCTACAATGCAAGTATCATTGATAAATAAAGTCTAAGTTTTGTTTAATGATATACCGTAAGTTTAAAACATTATACAGTTCTGTTTGACCCAAACTGCATCATCCCTTTAATGTACAAAGAAAGCGATATAGGCGTTTGTGTGCGTGTGTGTGTGTGCGTGTATGTGTGTGCCTTCGAACGTAATACTGTATTGCATTGTATTTGTATTTTAAGATGTTATATCAGGATTTTGGCGAACAACAGCTATCGCCCAAGTTTAAAAGAATGATATTCAGATTAAATGTATGATCAACACACCACTGCAACAAACACATGTACAATAGCATGAAAATAAACAATTAAAACAAAATCGCACGTCTATGCCCACAAGTATAAGTTTGCACGTAAATAATTGTCAGTAACGCTAATATAGTTACCAAATCATATCGGAAATATTTGGAAGGAGGAATAACACTTTTTGCAACATCACTTCAAATAATTGAACTTGGCTGACTATTTAAATACGCCATGAGTAAATTGAGAGACCTGTAAAATGGAAGGAAATGATCATGCCGCTTGGTATGGGAAACAAGCAGCGAAACGATGAATTACTGTATCATAAAGTGATAAGTGAATTATCAAAATAGCTGACTGTATTCACACAAAATAAACAAACTACTTTAGTAATGCAAACACTTAAACATGAGCCTGTAATGATAATGGCAAAAGTTATAGCATAATGCTACCAATTATTAGGCCTACATGTTTTACACTTGCAGACAATTTTCCCGCGCGCGCCAATGCATTGACTGTACTGAATAAACAAACCAACCACAAAATCGCCAGCAGTATCGATTATTATACACAACCCGGGTGCCCGGAGATATGACGTTCAGCAGACCACACCACAGAATTGTAGGAAGAAGTAGATACGAAATAAATTTTCAAAATGGCCAACTTGTACTGGCGCAACTAATGCACTAGTATCAAAATTTAACATACAATATTGTTGAATATAAATTATACTTCCGTCTGTTAAATTAAAATTTCATTTTGTGTAGCACAAATTTAAAAATCTGAAATTTGCTTTCAAACCGGCTGCATCATCAGTTGTGGTATTGTGAATCTACGTATATCTAGGTCCATGGGTCAGAGGTGTGCGCGTTTTCTTTGTTGTTGTTGTTTCTATGTTAATGTTGAACGTTTGTCTAATTTACATAAATTGTCTCTGCGCAATACGCTTATTTCCCCATGGACACGCTTATCCTGTAGAAAAGTGAATAGCGCGCGATAAGGTAAACGATCCTTATTATATAAGCGTATAGCTGTACAATACGCTTATTGTACAAATACGCTTAATATATTTAAATATCCTTGCACAAAACCTATGAATAGACCATTGCGCCTGACGCGTATTTTTACGCATAACTGGCTGGAAGAAAGTATGAAAACAGTGTGTAGAAACTTGACAATAATCGCTGATTTTGCCAGATTTATTTGACTTTTCATATAAATAACATGGACTCAACTTGCGTGGAAACCTCCAAACTTCCGCTGTCAAAATCGGGTGTAGAAAGCGCTAATTGAATGGGGGAAAAAATAGGATAAGCGCCAATGGAGTCTATGGGGGCAAAGGAGTAACTACCCGACTTTCCATAAAACAGTGGGTTAAATTTAACATACTTCTGACGTAAAACGACGCGAAACGACGCGATTTAGCACTGTGCTAAAAAAAGGTCTCCATGAGAATTCCAGCCTATGTGTCAGATAATCGATAACGAAATGTAATTAGTGGGTGCCGAGTCTAAAGCATGTATGCCGCACGCTCGTTGCATGCTGCCATGATATAAGAAGACCAATGCATGCTGCTGTCCATTGATCTGGCCTGCATGCCGACCATGCATGGGTGCCGGGCGAGCCGGGGCGGAGATCGAGTGACAACATTACTGAATACTGTGTGTGAGTTGTTGTGTCTCTGTACTGTATCAGTGGCGTATCTTGGTACTTGGTACTTGGTAGTTTAATCCTCCAAAACACTCCATAGGAGTTTTTACTGGAGGTGGGTCCGAGAGAGTGGTTAGCCCCTAAGGACAGAAGGGTCCTTAGCAAGCGCATTTTGGAATGTATCAAGTGAGGGCTGGTTTACTGTAGATTGAAGTAGCTTATTCCATTCAGTGGTTGTACGGACGAAAAATGAATTTGCGAACGCCTCAGAGTTTGTGTGTTGCTGTTGGTACTGTAGAGAATGGCCCCTTCGGTTTCTGTCTATTTTGGGTTGAATGTAGTCATCATGTTTGATGTCCAGGTTTCCGTTCAGCATCTTTTGAAAGCAGGTTAGGCGATGACATTTCCTTCTGTCTTGAAGCGCAGTCCACTTTAGCTCTTCAAGAATGGCAGTGATGCTTGTATTTTCCCCGTATGTGTTGGACACAAATCTTGCTGCCCTATTCTGCCCTATTCGAGGTCGGACTGAGTGATTGATTGGGGGGCACGCAAAAATATTGGGGGGAGGGGGAGAGGGGGTCCACCTTATGTATGTTTCTTTCTTCAAAAAATGTCCCCTTAATTATGTTTTCTATTGTTTTTGTCCAAATTATTATTATTATTATTTTTTTATTTATCTTTTCTTTTTTCTTTTCTTTTCTTTTCTTTTTTTTTTTTTTTTTTGGGGGGGGGGGGGGGGGGGGGGGTTGGTGGTGCATATGCCCGTAGGCGTAGCTACGTCACTGCTCTATTAAAATAATTGGAATTGCAGTGGTTATAGTTAATACAAATATATTATCACATCAGTCAGCAAAATTCAGAATATATTTATTAATTAATTATAATTAATTAATAGATGTTCATTACATTTGTTCGTTTTATTTGACATTTGTCCATACCATTTTGCAGCTCAGACGCTTATAGTATACCTCAGACTCAGTGTCAGGCGTCTATCTTGAACGAATCAAGTCGACCAAGGCAATGGTAAATTATGTGTAATGGTTTATAATATTTGTAAAAGTATTATTAAGGAAAGTTTATGAATGCAAACATTTATATTAATTGATACGAGTTTATTTAAATATGTTTTTATTATATGTGAACATATTACTATTTACAAAAGGTTATGAATGCAACAAATTATATTAATTGATTACAAAGTAGGCTGAAGTATATTAAATTATGACTTGGCAATTGACATCTTTCTTCGAACAGCTAATGACCGACTGCCTTCTGCATCATAATTTATTATCTCGTGTTTCCTCCCACAGATTGTGCTTGTCTAGACTACAACAAATGTTTTAATGCTATTGCTAGCTAGCTACAAACATTATCATCATTAGGTGAACTAATTATTTATTTTCAATCTCCTAGGCATCTCCATCTCCAGAGCGTACTCCATCTCCATCTCCATGCTCACGGCCATCACCACCATCATCACCCATCTTGGTTTCATCCGGGTCATCGGGTTCATCCACATATTGCCCATCCCACCTCCTTTCACCCAGATCACCTCCACCATCATCACCCCCCTCATCTCCACAATCACCAACGTCATCCATGCTGGCGTGCGCTCAGCGGTTACCCCAGAGCAGCCCCCCAGAGCCATCCTCCCCAGAGCCGAACTCCCCAGAGCCCTATTATTTCTGGGAAAACCCGTGTCTTACATGGAGAATGCAAGATGGAACATACTGGAGGCAGTACGTCGACGATGACGGTGAACCTTGGCATAACAGTTCCACGGTAACTCGCGTTACACTTTATGGTTCTTTGACTACTTCAATGTGCTGTAACTCCATTATTTTATGGAATTGTCTATGATTTTATCTCCAAGGATTAAGTGGATTATGTTTTCCTTTCTTCTGAGATATGAGTAAAAATACAAAATTGATATTCACTAACTCATTGACCTCACTTTGTACTCAGATTAAATTGTTCAGAAAATATATTACAAACGAAATGAATATAATGCATGTTTCCAAGTCCCTTTGCATTTTAGATCTTGAATACAATACAGATATTCATGATTTATTTCTCCCCTTAACTCCTTCACTTCTGATATTAGGCATCCCAGACGGACCTGATGATGGCGGACATCGCGGCCTTGGAGGCGAGGAAGTGAACTAGACACTAGTGAAGGGAAAGAAACTCAACGCTATTTCTGCTCTCTTCTTTTCAACTTTTTGTTGTTGTTTTTTTTTTCCATATTGTTTTATTGGGGGGGGGGGGGGGGTTATTATTTTGTTTTAAACTGATTTATGCCTTAGGAACATCGATGTGAAGCACTTCAGTGGCTTTTCTGGCCCGGTAGGGATTATCATTTAAGCAATTTTTAAAAGCGAATTCATCTGTGTGCACTTCCTGCGGGAATGTCTCGTCTCTGAAGGAGGTTAGATGGTGTAGTGATGGGAACGTGGGAGCACAATCATCGGTATCCATCTGAAAGGCTGGAATGTTTCAACAAGTCACTGCTCGCAGGTAAGCTGAGTGCTTAATATTTTTAATCGTTCATTTGATAAAGATTAAAATATTAAACGCTCAGAGTTACCTTCGAAGCCAATTCGTCAGTATTCACTTCAACTGCTGACTGTCTCGACTGTTCTCTGTTCGATGCTTGAAAGATGTACGTCGGAGATTGGTGACTAAATCTATGACTACTAATGAAACAACAATTTGCATTAGGTAATTTAGATGTAGTCTTTTAGTCATGATGCCTTTTCGCTTTAGTAATCACTTAATGTACTAACCGAATTAGATGGTGTAGTGATGGGAACGTCGGAGCGCAATCATCGGTATCCATCTGAAAGGCTGGAATGTTTCAACAAGTCACTGCTCGCAGGTAAGCTGAGTGCTTAATATTTTTAATCGTTCATTTAATAAAGATTAAATAATTAAGCACTCAGACTTACCTTCGAAGCCAATTCGTCAGTATACACTTCAACTGCTGACTGTCTCGACCGTTCTCTGTTCGATGCTTCGAAGATGTACGTTGGTGACGTCGGAGATCAGTGCAGTCTTCAGTATCTGTCGCTCAGAATGGGTTCTGCAACTTAATCATGAAATTGTCATTTTATACTCAATATCATGTAACAGTTGTTGTACCACCTCACGAGCAAATTCATCGACATCGTAATTGGGTGGGAAAGATTCGCTCAACATGCTTTTTTACCAAGATTAATCTGGTGCTCTGATAGGATACTACAGCTTTTTATCAAGAAATTGTCATTTCATACTCAATTTCTTGGCAGAGCTGTTGTACCACGTCACAAGCGAATTAATTTGTTTATATTTATTTGTTAGTATGATTGCAATATTTGTTTCTCATTCGGTTGTGTTTAATCTACCAATCTCGCAAATGAAGTTGTATTTAATATTATCCAGTATATACTCTCATCTTTTTCAACATCCAGTTGTTGATAGGGACTTGCACGTTAGCTTTATTAAATATATAGTTTAAAGGCGCCCTAGTCTCGGAACAGTCGTAACTTCAATGATACCACAGCAAATCACATTTTCCTGCAGTGGTGACGAAGGCGTATCCCTATACGATTTAGTATAGGTGGCAACTGGGCCAAATGTTGAAACCCCTTAATTGACATGTTTTTGCTAAAAAAAGAGGCATATTTATATACGTATGGTTAGAAAGTTAGTATAACTAAATCGGACCTAACTCCTCGCCGAGTCCTACGGGATGAAAGGAGGGCATGGGCAGGGCCTTGGGGGCAGTTCCCACAGTGCGCTCAACCATGAATCTTTCTATCTTCTCTTATTTCGTTCTTTTTTAGTTCCCTTTTCTTATTCCTGTTCTATACTTCTTGGTGTACTTCCTGCTCAGTCGTCATCACTATGGATTATGATCGTTAAAGGTATTGGTATTTCCCGAAGTGCCCCCGATATTTTTTGGTGAGATAATGAAGAACTGACTATCAAATTCGAAAGAACATAATTATATACAATTTTTGTGACAGAATAAACTTTATTTCATCAAAATCGGTTCAGAAACGGCGGAAATATCTATGTATTCAAAATGTGCATCTTCACCGGCAATCACAGGGCGATATTTAGACAAATTTCAAAAATGTTCAAAGACTACTTTGACTTAAATCAGAATAGTATTACAAAAAAGTGGTTGATGATATCTCTATTGAATCGTTATTTTAACAAACATAAAATGCAGTTTTGTATGAAAAAGGATAAACCAATGATTGTTTTAAAATAGCACCATCTTGAGTTGAAACTACTCTTTTTGAATGATAACAGGGGTTTTACTTAGCCATTTTTAATTGTATATAATTTTCGATCATGGTGAAGTTATAACTATCACTTTGTATCGTAATATGGTGCAGGTTTTAGTCTCTAAAGTAAAGTTTGACCAATACTCAACTGTCCCTTTAACATTTAATGTGTAAGTGGGTGATTGTGCGTGTATGTGGGAGTGTGTATATTATTTTAGATGTTACCTGTGATATAAACAATATTCACATGAATATATTTAACATCTGACTTGGTAAAATACGCGTCGTTCATTGGCTAAACGCGGTCACATGAATGGGATGTCAATATGAAAATAAGTCCATAGACTTTGTCTCGGGACTTTTAAGTAATCTTCCCTCAATAGCATTTAAAATCCCTAGGATGGAACATTCCGTGACATTCCCTCTACCACCAGTTAACTGTATAACACTATTTAACATAATTCATAATAATCACAATTATCATTATGTTGAACTTAGTTAATAATCATTGTTTTCTAATTTAATTATTTCTTGTGGTTTTTATTTGTAATTACTACGTTGTAAGGCAAACTTCTTTCATCAATTCTACGTCAACGAATATCATTAATAATACATATTTATTTCCAAATGAACAAAACATGTTGTCCCCACAGCATAACAAGCGCATATTACAGGCTAAAGCCCCCTCTCTTTAACCACCCCCACCCCTTCCCCTCAATCTCAATGTTGCTACGCCAGCTGAAAGTAAACCTATTCAGCCTCGAGCGGCTGTGCCAGGCGTTGGCGAGACGTGTACATACCCCAAGCCACGGCGCGCTGCGGTGCAGGAACCAGCGCGGACGTTTACTGTACATAGCATGCGACACACGTAGGCACGATCATTGTTGTTTTTGTTGCTGTTGTTTTGTATGCTGTAACACAGTAGCGTGCGAACTGACTTGTTTGTTCAAGTTTTTTTTCTTTTTTTATGAATGAATAACCTAGGCTTTGTACAATTCGCAAAAAAAACACAAACACAATAAACTGTACAGTCCCTACTCTAATGTGTATACGAACGGGTTAATATAGAAAACAAATAA
This sequence comes from Echinarachnius parma, assembly GCA_037951105.1. Taxonomy (NCBI): domain Eukaryota; kingdom Metazoa; phylum Echinodermata; class Echinoidea; order Clypeasteroida; family Echinarachniidae; genus Echinarachnius; species Echinarachnius parma. The sequence goes on from JBAMJV010009431.1 coordinate 19,605, forward strand.
TACTAAGCGTCTGAAAGCGATACTATACACGCTACGTAACAGTCATAACACGTCCGTGATTCATGAATAATTCATTAGCTACGTAGTGGATTTCGCGATGCTATGAATAATTCATAAGCCAAAGTACATGTCTATTTCAGTTTTTTGGGGCGTGCGTGGCTATCCTTCACCCTTTGTTGGTGAATAGGGGCTCAAAAAATTGGAAAAAAAAATAACCTAGATGCCCTTAAATGCGCATGATCAGAAACTTATTGATGGAGAAATTAAGGATTTTTTTCGTTTTTAAAAATATAAGGAATGTGGGCGCGGTCATGCGCAAATAAGGTGATATAGGTTGAAAGCCCATGTATTCACTGTTACGATATATGATTCATGTATCGATACCGTATATGTATATCGTTTATGACGTCACCTAGCAACATATCGTTGGAATAAAATGGCTACCTATAACTCATAACGTGGTTGAACAATGCCTCCTTATTATATGCCATCAGGCACGCTTCACATGGCGGCAGCGGTAAAGAAACAGCGGTAATGAAGACATTAAACCGCGGTGAAGACATGGAACAATCGAAATTGAGGCCAACCACCGATTTGGAGAAGGATTTGACTTTGAGTTTTATTTTTCGCCAGATTGATTTGAACAACAACGCCAGCGGCGCGCGCCATGCATGAACTTAGGCTAGGGCTAGGCCGATTCCCCCTAGCTACTATGTAGCGCATGTACGCAGTGGATAATCACAATTCACATGACGGCGAACTGTTACTGCATGGACGTTTATAGCTGATCGACTCTACAGAATCCAGCAGTCAGCAAAGCTATCACGGAGAACGCAGCTTCTTAATCTTATCGGACTACGTAATTATGAGGCAGAATGTCCGACTTAGATTCCTTTTCGTCGGGAACAAGTGACTGAACTTTTCATCGCCAGCTTCGAGTTCGAGCCGACAGCGGCAGATAAGTGGGACCGGCCTTTGGGATCCGTGCAACAAGCCCCGAAGCGACGTCACCACACGCGGGGATCACCGGCACCGGAGGTGGACCGCTAGCATCTCAGGCCAGAGCGACCGCGACTCAACGCAGGATAGCGGCGGCGCGTGACCGTGGAAATTCGTACGTGGAACCGGCCCCCATACGTGTAACACGCCCCCGGAGCGACGGCATCACCGGATGGTGGACTCGACCAGCGCGTGTAGGCCGTGCATAGCGGGCAGATCTACGCAAGATAGCGACGTGGCGAGAACTTCGGCACCATTTAGCGCTGCCAAGGCCAAGCACCAGACATTAGACACGCTATCTACGACGGATTGAATCTAAACTTAAAGCATTGATCAGCAATGCCAATGACAATCTAGACTACCAGAGTCTATAATTATCAACCCAAGCTCACACTCATAATCATATTTAGTCTTTTTGAAGACTAGACTTGGACTTAGAACTAGAAGTTAGAAGTTGAATTATCTGAGTGACGTGAGTAAACATTAATATTTCTAGTCATTGTTGAATGATAGACTTAAAGTCTAACAATACAAGTTGTTTTACTGTGTCATATACACGACAGTGACACAATATATTACTTTTATTAATGCTATCATAATTATGTAGGGAGAATTTTGTGCATTCTTGATTCAAATCTGAGTTGGTACATTAATTAATGTTTAGGAAGTCTTACTCTTTCATAGAATAATCCAGACCCAACCCGTTGGTATATTGTCTAGCTACGGTACAGTTGCGGACGTTGCTGCAATGCTGGTTACTATGGTAATGTATTATTAATGGAATATATTATTAGATAATAATAATCAGTTATTACGTGTGAATTTTACAAAGTCAAATGATTTAGTATTTGACGGTGATATTGTTGATAATAGTGAATTACAGAATTTGCTTGATTTAGGATGCTCGGAATTTCACTTTTATATTATTAGCATCTATAGGCTTATTTTTGTTTTCGCTATACACAGTCACAGTGTGTAGTTGTATGCCCATATACGTAGTATTAGTAGGTGCTAAGCACATACTGAAATAAGCTAGCCTAAACCTGGTTGTGTGGTACTTGAAATTATTTGTTTTGTTACATAGTACACTAAAGCTTACATTGTATTTTGGAACAATATTGAATTACGTACAGTTATTGTACTATACAGTAAGCACACTCACATCATTCTTTATATCGCCAGCGAAGTGTACCACGTACAATGGCAAGATGAACTGGAAGGCAAGCGACCTTCCAAGTGAATTTAAGCTATTTAGGCAGCGCATGGAGCTTGTGCTCCAGGACCAGGAAGTCCAAGACCCTGCTAAGCAAGCGATCAAAGTCAAAATCGCTCTTGGGGGTGAAGGCCTTAAACGACTTAATTCGTCCGGGCTTAGTGAATCTGACCTCACAAAGCCGGAAATGATTTGGGCCACGATAGAAGCACAGTTAAAGGTGCACGTAAATTTCCGTATACATAGGTTGGAGCTGATGCGCTACAAGCAACGGAAAGAGGAAGCGGTAGATGAGTTTGTTAACCGTTGCCGTGATAAAGCACGTGAATGTGACTTCACTGAGGAGGAACTCAAGGAGAGAATCATAGAGTTGATTATTGCCTCCACACAGATAGAAGCGTTTCAGAAGGCCCTGTTGGACCAACCGAAAGGGTACTCGATTGGCAATATCTTGTCAGAGGGCAGGAAGTACGAGGCCCTCGCGGCGGGTCGCCAGTGTCTACAAACCCTGGATGCGGGCACGTCGGTCAGCGCGATTTCGCACCACACAATGCGCAAGCCATGCAGAAACGGTGGTCGCACACATCCGCCCCGGCGATGCCCAGCATTCAGTGACACGTGCAACGTTTGCGGCACAAAGGGCCACTGGGCCAGAGTTTGTAGAAAGTCACAGCGTCAACAGAGCTATAATAGCCCGCATAGGCAAGATGGCGGTCATGATCACAAACGACCAAGCTCAAAGCATCGTGGTAGAGGTTGGCAACATAACCGTACCACCGGTAAGACACCGATTCATGAAATGTATTCACAGGACCCACAGGATAGCGGTTCTGACAGTGATCCATCGCCAGACATACAGTTCTTTCATACCATTGATACGCAACATACAGTCGACACTGAAGCATTCGTGAATATTGATATTGTATGCCCCCAGAAATCGGGACAACACTGCTTGCGGTTGAAAGTAGACACTGGGGCAAGCGGTAATACGTTACCATTGCGTATCTTACAGAACATGTATGGCGGTAGGTGGCGCTCGGAATTAAGCCCAACTCTTACGCAGCTCAAAGCATATAATGGTACCGAGATCCGGTGCGTTGGCACCATAGATCTACTATGTCAGTACAAGGGATCAAAGTGGGCAAATCAAACATTCTATGTAGTCGACGTTCAAGGACCAGCCATCCTGGGCTTGCCTGGCTGCAAGGCCATGGTGATAGTCACGATCAATGAGGTACGTAGCACGATTCCTCCTATGCGACCAATCGAGGGCGTTGATGACTTGAAACGGAAGTATCCAACGCAGTTCGACACCATAGGCAACTTCCAAGGAAAGCCTACCCTGCATCTGAAGGACGATGCCAAACCGACGATTGATCCGCCCAGGAAATGTAGCGTACACCTACGAGACAAGATCAAAACAGAATTGAACGACATGGAAGGCAATGGGATCATTCGCCATGTCGAACACCATACCGATTGGTGTAGTTCCATGACTACGGCAGTCAAGAAGGATGGGTCCCTTCGTTTGTGTCTCGACCCCAAACGGCTTAACGATGCCTTGAAGAGGTGTCCACACAAGACACCAACATTAGAGGAAGTTAACCCCACATTTGCTGGAGCAAGATACTTCTCTAAGTTGGATGCAAAAGCCGGCCATTGGTCGGTTCACCTTGCAGAGGAATCGCAAGAACTCACAACCTTTCGCACGCCATTTGGCAGATATTGCTTCCAACGTCTCCCTTTTGGCCTCTGCGTCAGTCAAGATGCCTTCCAGCAGCACATGGACAGGATCATCAGTGGTCTGCCTGGATGTGTCTGCATCGCGGATGACATAGCTGTTGTTGGTCGGACTGAAGAAGAACATGACGCAAATCTGCGTCAGTTGATGGATAGAGCAGCGCGAGAGGGCCTCGTCTTCAACAGCACGAAATGCGACATCAAGAAGGAGAGCATCACATTCTTCGGATCGCTCTATACCAGGACAGGAATCCACCCGGATCCAGGAAAAGTGGAAGCCATCAAGGCAATGCCAACGCCTCAAGACAACGAGGACGTCCAGCGATGCCTTGGACTCTTCACATTCCTTGCTGGATACATTCCCAACTTCTCTGAGAAGGCAGCACCGCTGCGGGAACTACTCAAGAAGGATGTTCCGTTCCTCTGGGATGCTGACCACGAACATGCCTTCAGCATACTCAAGGATGCTATCACGGAGCAAGCGCGTCTCCAATACTACGATCCACGGAAGGACACAACCCTCGAAGTGGATGCATCCACGAAGGGAGTAGGAGCATGCCTACTACAGGGCGGCAAACCGGTAGCGTTTGCATCGAAAAGCCTTTCCCCAGCCGAGTCTAACTATTCAAACATTGAAAGAGAGACGTTAGCGCTCATATTCGGCATCAATCGCTTCCACACATACCTTTTTGGAAAGGAATTTGTCGTGGAAACTGACCACAAGCCTCTTGAGATGATTTGGAAGAAGCCACTCAAGAGTGCACCACCTCGCCTTCAGAGGTTACTCATCAAGATCCAAGGATATAAGTGTGACATCAGGTACAAACCTGGAAAGCACATGGTGCTATCTGACACACTGAGCAGGATGCCAAATCCTGCCGACAGCCAGGACATTTCCATAGATGTCGCGGTAGATTTCATCGGCACAGAGATTGAAGGCTCACTAGACATTGATCTCATGTACTTACTAAACACTGTAGCAATATTGAAGCTTAACACACTGAAATAATATAAGCTTATTTGAGTATATTGTTATGCTAATCACCCTCGAATGGCCGCAGTATAATAGTATGGGCAAACATTTATTAAATTATAGTGTTAGTAAAATAAGCAAGGTTGATTAAGAAGTTTATAAAAGTATAGCATTTTATGTTATGGTCAATTGCATTATATCGTACAACTTATTAGAACATGGTTTGTTAAAGGGGATGGTATTTAACTTCAAAGGAAGGGGGATGTTACGATATATGATTCATGTATCGATACCGTATATGTATATCGTTTATGACGTCACCTAGCAACATATCGTTGGAATAAAATGGCTACCTATAACTCATAACGTGGTTGAACAATGCCTCCTTATTATATACCATCAGGCACGCTTCACATTCACTGAGTCACTCAAACTATTTTTCAGATCAGGCGTTTGGTGGTGCATAAGGATTAAGTGAGATTATCAACAGCGCCCCCTCGAAATCCATTGGCGCCCTCATAACAGAGTCTGCCCGTTCAATCACTCGGACTTATCGCTGTTATTATCTGCCGATATCAGAGGAATCCTTTCGTATGTAAGTGTATTTGCATTAAAATATGAACAACGGTGAATTACACATGCTGCTGATTGTGATTGTGTGATAATCTGTCTTTTTATTCACGGAAAATTTTGTGATTTTTGACCGATTTGTATATGGCGAACAAGGCGAAACGCGTACACACTGTACGTACGGACATTATCGCGAAAAAAGGGTCGACACGTACGGGCCTCCAGCGGCATCCCTACCTGTACTACAAAATTACGATGTAGATTAGATAATTTTTAGCATGATCGTGGCGCGGCTGCATGATATGCATTGCACGCGCGGCTGGCCGGTACGCTATACGTATCGCGGCGATATGCCGTAATACGTGTGCGCGCGCACGCGCGCGGTATACTCCCTGATTGTACGTACGTACCTAGTATCCATCCCCTTAAGCCCGCCGCACACTGTACGATCCGACCGGTCGTACGACTCTACGACTAGCCCAGTCGTAAGACCGGTCGTACGACTGGGGACCGCACACTGCACGATTTCCCCCTTGCGATTGGCGCATGCGCACTTTGATGACCTGGTACTGAGATAAAAACATATCCAGTTACTGCAATTAAGCAGAAAACACAGTAAACATATGATCGCTCGTAACAAGTAAATACGAAACATATTTTCTGACATAAAAATTCAAACAAAGTTATACTACAGTATCTTATAAACGGCATGCAAGGGTAATGTTGTATTTATTATACGAGATACCTACTCAATTGCATTCTCCAAAATGTATGGCAAATATAATTTTCTTTTAACCACGGTAATTATTTTTTCTGAATTGTACATGTATTACATTATTAGCATATATCTACGATTATGTTTACTTATATAATCGATCTCTATCATGATCGATCGTGTAGTAATATCGATTTAAACATTCTAAAATCTTAGAAAATGTGTAAATGTTATAAATGTAGTCGCTCCCAATCGTGTTTGAGGCTTCAATCTTAGTTTATCTTAACGCCTGCCATTAAAACACCCGTCCCTTCCTTGAAACATACTGTAATGTTATTCTCCGAATAACCATTCAAAATCACGCATTGCATATAAATAGACAGCTTCTGTAATGTATGCAAATAATATGCGGATGACGTAAGACTGGCAAGCTTAACAATAGTAACTAGGTCCGGCAAGCTAAGTTTGCCGGAGCTTGCCGGACCTAGTTACTATTGTTAAGCTTGCCAACGGGGTGTCTGACGTCATACGCATATTTTTTGCATACATTACAGAAGCGGTCTATTCACCTCAATCATACCGAATCAACATCTGCCAAAATCTAAAAATGTCCAAGCAGCAATCATTCGCACATTTCGTAGTGCATACAATACACTTCACTCTCTCAGGATAGAGGTGGAAAAAGAAAACAATAAGATGAAGAAGAATGAATAAGGAATACAAAGAAAAATAAGAAGAAGACGACGACGAATAAGAAGACGACGATGACGACGACGACAACGAATAAGAAGACGAAGAAGAAGAAGAAGAAGAAGAAGAAGAAGAAGAAGAAGAGAAGAAGAAGAGCAAGAAGAAGAAGAGCGAGAAACAACAACGTATACATTAGTTTGTATGTTATTTCAGTATTTAAGTTTTATTGCTCGCAATATTGCTAATAATAACACTTTAGTTTGCATGCATTCATATTGACCACCAATGAAGCACTCATGGATTCACATTTAAATATGACAAGATACACGCTGTTGTCCGTCTTTTATAATATATCTGATCCTTCAACAGGAGAGGGGTACTGTGAGGAGAAACTCCTTACAGAAGTGCAAGATAAATATTATACATCATGTTCAAAGTAGAAATACTCCTACATCGGGAATCACATTTTAAAGTAGCTTGATAAATAAGCGTTTAATGTTTATATCACATACCTCAATTAGTTATATGCGAAGGACTCGTATTATTAATGCAAGTGAAGGGGGTAGTATGCAAAGTAAGTCAGACTAAGATCTTTGATGTAGTAATTCATTTGAATGTAATATCAAATGCATCCGTCTTCAGCAAATAAATGGCATGTGATAAAGAGAGCGGGGAGGGGGGGGGGGTGTTTCACAAAGATCGTAAGTTGACCTTATCTTTAAGTCGGACTTGACTATTATGGAAAGCCATCGATAGCCTCGGAATACAATATACTTAAAAGCAAAACAAACAAAAATCATTTCAGAATGTTCATGAAATGTTGCATCAAGAAAATGAAATCTCCTTGGTAATATAAATATTATTGATTTTAATCAAGAATTTAAAGATACTAATAGTTCTACGTACTTAGACTTAAGTTCAGCTTAGGATCTTTGTGAACCCCCCCCCCCCCCCCCCCCCCCCACCTCCCCCGTAAACGTTTTCCCGTCTGTAAGTATTAGGTATCAGTATGAGTATTTTGAGTTGATCTGTGATTGGTCCGGTATAATTCTGTTTTTAGTTGATATGCAGCATTGCAAGAGGTTGCCAAGGTGGCAACTAATTTGAAATATATAACAAATATTTAGAACATGATTGAAAAATAATAACATGGAATTATAGCGTATTAGAGGTTGTAGCAATGGAGATCAATCATATTCATAAATATGCAAATTATGGGCAGCCATCTCGGATTTTGGGGTGTACATATGGCACATGCAAATGAGCACTGCTCCAATAACTTTGAAATAAATGTTTTGATGAATGTTATATTATTCATAGAAAAAAAACATCTTACCTTTTTTCAGAACTATGCAAATAAGGTAATAATCCTTCTAATGCTTGTAAACAAAAGATTGCCCATGGTTACCAAAGTGGCAACCTCAATGAATTTTCTATATAGAAACCATTTAGAACATGATTAGATAAAACAAAATCTTGAAACCTCTCCAGGTCCGATACACAAAATACTGTCAACAGGACCAGGTTGTTTTGATCTTGAATGGCTAAAAACATTATCATAAGTAAGTTCAAATCATTATCTTGAAAAGAGATACCATAGTTGTAATGATATGTCTTAATAAATAAAGAAAACTTGACAAAATCTATATTTCTATAATTTGATATTTCCACTAAGTCTTTTGTAAAATTCCCTGAAAATTTTATGTCATCATTATGACCAAGTAATGTTCGAGTATAATTCGAACAAAAGAGTAAGTGATTCGGGCATAATTCCAGTCACTTCAAGTTATTTGTTTCCTCTTAAGCATCACTTATCATGAAAATAATCTGTGTTTATTTTGACATAGTACAGCAGCATATTCAATAACCTACGTTACATAACCGGCCTCCAGTGGCCAGACAGTTGACAGTGGTTAGAAAAATATTAATTACTGCCATTATTAGTAATACCCAAAGTAATACCAAAAGTGCCAGGAATCATGCACTTATCAGTAACAGCAAGCTAAAGTTATTGCCTTTCCCATTTAAGATCTCACATAAAGTAGGCAATGCTGGGCCCTGTTTATTTATTTGTTTGTATTAAGGTCCAATCAAATAAACATCCTTATCACTACTTGTTTTAAATATCTTAATAACATCATTTGGCTACATGATGGCTCTTCAT
>JBAMJV010009432.1:0-29384 GCA_037951105.1 Echinarachnius parma
GGGCCCATAATTGTCTTCTAGGACCTTGTAGAAGCACAACCTAGGTGCACAACCTCGCGAACTAGCTACTGGAAGTCCACAAAACACATATGAAGGATTTTACCCCTACTGTACGTTAAAAGCGCCTTAAATCCTAAGGGTTCATGAATGTTCTACTCTGCTCTTTTCACGATTACACCCATACGCATGCTGCTATCATCGCATTTCTTCGGATATGTCTTCCATAGATAGTTGTGCATTTTTAAAAACCAAATTGTGCCTTTTTAGATCTATGGTTTTTATGTCACGTGTCTTTATATGTCACGTGCCAGACATAGAAAATGAAATTTCACATGCTCTTATGGACAAAAATGTATGGAAATGTTTCAGATTATAGAATGACACATTGTATTTCTGTGAAATCATATACTGAATGTTGAATGGCATTTGATATGATTAAAAAACAATACACTGGCAAAACAAATGATAACACAATACAAAAGAATTTGAAACAAGGAACACACATAACAATAATAATTGTAATGACAATGAGATGGCTGCTATATAGCGAATATTTTGTCTATTTGACGCTCACGGCGCATCATCATGTTTATTCCCAGAGTCCCAGTCATTGGATACATAGTGTAACAAATCTAGCACACAAAGTACACATTTCCACTCCCTGGGGAGTCTTCCAGCCTGGCAACTTGTATGCGAATATAGTGCTAAAGAATCACTTTCCATCCAACTCGGGACCTCATGATTGAAAGGCATATGTCCTTCCGATTTGTATTACAAGCAAAACCATAAAATATATTTCAGGCCTTTGTTAGTATTTTCTGGTCTAGAAAGATATATAAAATAACCATAAAATCAATGTTTACAATGATTATAAACCATATTTGCTTTCTTTTTTATTGTGTATAATATTTCAAACAAATCAATTTTGCTATTATAAATTTGATTCAATCTTTATATCCTTAGCGTGAGTAGGTGAACAGGTTTGTCTATTTCTGTTATAAGTGTGTGAACAGTCGAATCATAAATATCGCGTGATTTATCTTCCCTTTATCAATACATGTATAATCTCAATTGTTGTTAGAAGGTACATACAAGTGAAGTCAGGTAACAATAAATAACAATGTATGCTGTAAATGTCAATACTGATTGTTGAGGTCGTCATAAATTAAAAAAAAAAAAATAAATGTTATGCCTGTATCATAACACATATATACTGTAGATGTATACCTACGACGGCGTAAAGCAAATATCAAAGTTATAAAAGACACACTAATGGAAAAATCATTTATTTTATAGGACCGGCCCAGTTTTGGAGCCACTCTTCGATCTCGTTACATTCCATATTTGATTTGTATAATGATCGGCGAACTTTGACGTTGATAAGCATCAATATAGGTACTAGAAATAAAAGCATACTGTCGCGGGATTTGTGATTATGTGTTTTCTCGAAAGTATGATAATCAAAGCCATTCAACAAATCAATATAATTCATTTTTTAAAGAAAGATGGTTAATATTAATTGGAGATATTTCATCGGTAGAAATAATGTTTGTTTCCGATATTTTGATGTGTGCATTTTGAATCTAGTGAGCTTGATGAGTGGGGCGTTGTTCGTATATTTGTTTAAAAGGGGTGTAAAAAGACAACTTCATAGATAAATAATAAAGAAGAAAGGGAGATCGCTATAATTGCAAATATTGAATATTTTTACCATCACCATTAGAAAACTTAATTGTGGATTTATATGATTTATTTATGAAGCCACTTCTCTAATAAAATCTAGATCAGCCACCCCCATGCCCTATCACCTCTCATTAAACAACTTCAGTCTCTAAACGTAACAAACAAGGGAGGATTCTAGATCAAGGATAAACAAAACTTGTATCATCATCATGTAATTATAAATGACCACCTCAAAATAATTGTTTCGTCGATTAAATCGAGACGTGGTCAGTGGAACAAGCACTTTCAAGCAAGGGGTACAGCACCACGAGCGAAGGAAAAAACAGAACAAAAAATAATCAATAACCAATATGTCATGGGCTACGGACCCCCCCCCCCCCCCCCCCCCCTCCTCCCCTTACAGCTTGCACCTCCAACTACACCAATGATCTCCGAAGTATCAACCCTAGTTCATTCTCAGGCTAACGCCCTGCCTTATTATCACGCCACTGGGGTCAAGACCTCACGGGCATGCCCTAAGCAGTAATAATATGAGAAACAAGAACTATCATAAAATGAAAGCCCAAGAAAAGGGTTGAACATTCGGTGCATTTTCGATTTATTAGCTGTATTTAACATCTTCACATCCACCATTCATGTCATGTTACCTATAATTTACACATTAGCTTAATTACAGATGAGCTAAATAAGCCGATATATTGATTCGTCATTCAACTAAATGTCAATTTTTATGGATTTACTTTTTTGTAATCATTGTCCATTACACCTCAACTTCAAGAAGGACTCAGGACTCTATCAACCATCTACAAAATTGGGCAAGCCGTTGGCAGATGAGGTACAATACAGACAGGTGTAGTGTCATGCACTTTGGTCACCAGAACCCCCATCACACGTACACCTTGGGCGACAAACAGCTCAAAGAAAGTACTGAAGAAAAAGACTTAGGAGTACTTGTTAACAAGTCACTGAAATTTGCATCTCAGTGTGCTGCTGCAGCCAAGAAAGGAAACAGAGTACTAGGCATGATCAAGCGCAACTTCACTTACAGAAGCAAGGAGGTGGTTCTAAAACTGTACAAATCACTTGTGAGACCCCACCTAGACTTTGCCATTCAAGCCTGGAGCCCTTACTTGGAGAAGGATAAGCAGATCCTGGAGAAAGTTCAAGCCAGAGCAACAAAACTCATTCCTAGTATCCAGCATTTGCCCTATGAAGACAGACTGGCTAGACTGAAGCTGACTACTCTAGAAAGGAGAAGAGAGCGTGGTGATTTGCTACAAACATACAGGATTATGACACAGATCGACAAAATAAAACCAGAAAACTTCTTTGAGAGATCAGAATACAGCAGAACAAGAGGCCACTCCATGAAGTTCACAAAGTTCCGAAGCAGGCTGGACGTCAGGAAAAGGGTTGTCAACATATGGAACAAACTCCCACAAAGTGTAGTCCAAGCCCCCTCACTCCTAAGTTTTAAGAAACAGTTATCCAACTTGGGTTTTTAAAATGGGCTCAAAAGGGCCCCCTAAACCCTGCCACGCTAAACTATCTACTCTCACGATGAAGATGGTGACGTGTGGCCTTCAAGGTATGTTCAAGGTATGTTCACACACTAGAGTGTATTATAATATAACATTATATTTGTATACAGTGGAACCTTGTTATAATCATGAGCATGGGATCATACAAAATAACTGCATTATGTATTGAGGTCTTTAACATAGAAATAAGAGTGGAACCTTGTAAAAACAAGAAGTTTTGGCTCATTAAAATTACCTCGGTATTTTGTTATATGCAGGTATAAAAGAGGGTGTTTTAATAGCTTGTCCCATTAAATGACCACCTTAGTATATCAGAGCTCATTTTGACGGGATTCCACTGTACATCATTCTCGAGATTCTTTTTGTCTAATTTATTCGCTTTCCTTCCAAATGCAGTCTCTGTAAGACATCATGTATTACCCAGGGAGCAAAGGGGGTATACAGACATGGAATGTTATAAAAGGTTGGGGCCCATAATTGTCTTCTAGGACCTTGTAGAAGCACAACCTAGGTGCACAACCTCGCGAACTAGCTACTGGAAGTCCACAAAACACATATGAAGGATTTTACCCCTACTGTACGTTAAAAGCGCATTAAATCCTTAGGGTTCATGAATGTACTACTCTGCTCTTTTCACGATTACACCCATACGCATGCTGCTATCATCGCATTTCTTCGGATATGTCTTTCATAGATAGTTGTACATTTTTTTATACCAAATTGTGCCTTTTTAGATCTATGTTTTTTTATGTCACGTGTCTTTATATGTCACGTGCCAGACATAGATGCTCATATGGACAAAAATGTATGGAAATGTTTCAGATTATAGAATGACACATTTTATATCTGTAAACCCATATACTGAATGTTGAATGGCATTTGATATGATTAAAAAAAACAATACAATGGCAAAACAAATGATAACACAATACAAAAGAATTTAAAACAAGGAACACACAATTAACAATAATAATTGTAATGACAATGAGATGGCTGCTATATAGCGAATATTTTGTCTATTTGACGCTCACGGCGCATCATCATGTTTATTCCCAGAGTCCCAGTCATTGGATACATAGTGTAATAAATCTAGCACACAAAGTACACATTTCCACTCCCTGGGGAGTCTTCCAGCCTGGCAACTTGTATGCGAATACAGTGCTACAGAATCACCTTCCATCCAACTCGGGACCTCATGATTGGAAGGTATATGTCCTTCCAGTTTGTATTACAAGCAAAACCATATAATATATTTCAGGCCTTTGTTAGTATTTTCAGGCCTGGAAAGATTATAAAATAACCATGCAATCAATAATGTTTACAATGATTATAAACCATAATATTTGCTTTCTTTTTTATTGTGTATAATATTTCAAACAAATCAATGTTGTTGTTAAGAATTGTCGCATCTTACATTACGAACCTGCAAACAAATTGGTTGTGATTAGCACTCAATATTATAATACAGGGCTGGGAATATACGAGGGTGTATCGACATCGTTTAGAAATACAAAGTCAAAATAAAAAAGTATGAAAGCTGACATATCTTTGGGATGAGTCTTTTCCTACTGATTATATGACATTTGTGTAAAGCTCAATAACTACCATTCATAATAAGAAGAAAGGCCAAGAAGTACACTTATATTCCTACATTGTACTCAAGGAAGGGGGTAAGTATTGGTATCAAGGCTAGCCTGATGAAGATCCTAACAGAGGGGACAAACAACACAGTGATGCATTTAACAACCATCCTCTTGCGAAATATCACATAAAGAAATCAGTTCTTTTTAGATGCCAATATATCTCTATGGTATTTTTACAAAATAATGTGAAATACACTAGCCTATAATTTTGGATATATTGATTTATACTTCTCAAGAATGTTTTGCTGAATGATATCCCTCTAAAACTAAACAGCCTACATTTGTGTACAGTACATCATCCGCTAAATAGTAACAATGATGTGCTCGACAGTCATTTAGGTTTGAACCAAAGATGTTTTGCAGTTTACTACTAACACGAAACGCTCTGAGGTTCCTCAGGGAGAACCGTGTTTGAATAAACCGCTTAATTATCTGCCCTTAATTCAACTTGACAAAGTGAGCAATTAATGGATGGGAATTTCCATGTCCGAATCCTAGTCTTTAATCCACAAATCTGAAGACTGGTTTCTTGATTATCTGTGGTGTTCGAGTATTAAGTGGCCCACAGAGTTTTCACCAATGTCAATGATGACATCATTACATGTGTCTGAATAATGAATGATCTTAACTCTGGTATACTGAAATGTGAAAGCCACCACCCTAATTTACAGATCTTTATGAAATTAGTGTGACTTTTTTATCATTACGTTAAGTGATGGGTAATGCACTTATTATGAAATACTGCACTGTTACAAAAATGGGCAATATCTTACCCACTATTTTGCGTTCCAACGTTGGGCCGATATTAACCCTACCAACTACTGGGCAATAGTTAACTGTTGGTACATGTGAACAACTGTTAGGTTATTACGTATATTTACCCAATATTTCGCCCAACGTTGGGCTGATAGTCAACCCTACCAACTACTGGGCAATATTTTAACCAATATTGTTGGGACATTAATGTGCCCAACTGTTGGGTAATATTTTGAACTACGTTTTTGGGCCATTTATATGCCCAACTTTTTTAACAAATATTAACGTATATATTACCCAACAAAAAAATTACCAACGTAAATTTACTCTTTTTTACAAAGTGTAGAATGATATTCGTTGTCATTGGCAAGTAAGGCAGTTTTTAATGAGTCCTGGAAACACATGCAATCACTGACCTAATGTAACCAAAGCTGTTTAATCCATCATTCTGACCAGTTCGAGGATTGAAATCTTTAAAAAGCTGCAATATACAAACTCTTAAAGATCCTTTCTCAATATTAAAGGAGATGCTTCTCCGTAGGAGCTGTGATCACTATCAATGACAAGAATGCATTGTCAATGATTCAAACAGTATAATTATGTTGTTCTAAATTGTAAGGGTTCTTTCATGGTAGCTATTATACAGTATATGTATAGGCCTATTACATATTTGCCTTTCATAGTCTATATAATTATTTGCTATATTTGCTATATATATATCTACATTCTGTGCATTTCATTATCAAGATGTAAAATAAATAACTGCGTTTACTTCTATCATAATGATTTACTAAAAACATATACCAAAGATACACTATCAAAAACTCATATTTCATTGTCTTTAATGCGTTATGTGTTATATTGTTTTATTACTTTTATACTTTTATATCATTTGAAAAACTTAATAACACGAAAATAACACTTAATGCCATTTGAAGACTTCCAAATAAAAAGTGTGTAACTTTTTAAATAGTCTAAACATTTCAATGCGTTTTTTGTACATACTGAAGATGCAATTTTATGTTTTTTGTATACACGTGACTTAAAAATGACACGTGACACATTAAACAAAGATATGATGCGGTCAAATTTGGTATCAAACGATGCACAAGACCCTACAGATCACGAATCTGAAGCAATATGATGGAATCTGTGTGCATTTGAGTGTTATTGTGAAAATATCAGAGAAAAACCTTCGTGAACCCTAAGGCTTTTAAGGCGCTATTTACGTACATTAGGGGTTAAATCATTCATACGCGTTTTGTGGACTTCCAGTAGCTAGATCGCGAGGTTGTGCACCTAGGTTGTGATCCTAGAAGGTCCTATAAGACATTTCTGGTGCACAACCTTTTATATCATTCCATGTTTGATATCCCAAAAAAGGGGGTGTTTGCTCCCTGGGTACTAGTCTAAAAAAGACATACATTGTATACAATTTCACAAAATAAACACGTTAATCATGTCAATCTCACCCAGTATAATCATATTACTCCGCTAGCTTAGTTCCATGCTAAATCCATTTCAAATTATACGGTTTAGTAAGAAACAATCATTTTACTTGTCCTCACTTATATACCCACTAAATCAACACTATTTAGCAACTGAATGATCATGTGTTAAGTATAAATACCTAGCCTCATCATCGATATAGAATTAGCATGGAACTAAACTAATGTCTTTATATGAATATGCCCTAGTATAAGTGCATGCAAAGTGTGCGTTTGGAGCTTTTTGGAGTGGCGTACCATGCTGGGACTTTACGGGGGGGGGGGGGGTCAATACTCTATGCATTGCTTTATTTTAATGTGTTTTTTTGGTTTTGAATAATCTATTCGGTGGTCATGATCTCTGTTAGGCCATTTATATTTGTGTATATTATATGTAGTCTTTAATTTACATGTTAAAGGGACAGCCCCTCTTTTGCAAGCCAAATTTCAAAAGTTGCGAGGTTATTGTCTTATATGAAAGAAAATGTCATTTAATAGCATGCCTGACAAAATTAGGGCTTGACATCTCTTTTTCGTGGAGTTATAGACCTAAATCTAATAAACCATCGTCCAACGGTTAATTGTGCAGTATATGTCTATTCACCCGTCGAGAAAGTTCGCTCACGGATTCCAAGGAGTGCCACAGCGCTATGCGTGCCCCCTATGTGACCCACGCTAGCTACGTGACCCGCGCAAACATAACAATAGGTAAGCGATTACTAAGCAAAATAACCAAACCTCGCTTAAACTGGCTACATGTAATTATATATTCTTCATTTTTTAGATTTTTTTTTCGTGACATACCTTTACAAATGCCGGGCTTCACAATACCTTTACAAGAATAAGTACAATATTGTTGTAATATTAAACTCCTTTATTGACCGATATTTAGTTTGATGGAGGGACGCATTAGTTTTTCATTCGTAGAATCCAAATTACAGGGCTGTTCAAACTGATTTTTTTTGTGTGTGGTACATTCATCCCAATCCGTCAACTGGAAACTGTTCCGACGTTTTGCAAAAGAGGGACTGTCCCTTTAAGAACAAACTATAAGTATAAGTTCAATCACAATCATAATCACAATCTGAATCACAATCACAATCTGAATCGCAATCTTACTGTTCACAATCACAATCGCAATCACGATCATGATCATAGTAACAATTACCATCTCAGTCACAATCTCAATCACCATCCTAATAATCTTCAAGATTGAAGGACACAGGTCTACCCCGAAGAGGAATCACAATCACGATCACGATCACATACAGTGACAATCACTATCACGCAACACAATCATTAATGAGTTTGATATTGGAGGGGAAGTACATTACCCAGTATAGGGAGCTTTTGTACTTTTGGGCTTGAAATTGTGCGATTTGGTGCATACATAAGACAGAAATTTCACATAATATACATGTATGTCAGAGTAAACTGTATGGAATCAACATAGAAAACATAAATGTATTGTATACACTTTTGAAAAAGGGGGGAGGGGCGCATTACCCTCTATTTTCAAATGTGTTTGTGTGTGTGTGTTTTTTTTTTTGGGGGTGGGGGGGGGGGGGGGGGGGGGACATGATCCCCCTGTCTCCCGCCTGTTGACGCCCATGTCCCTTATTTGGCATGCAAGGAGTTCTTTTTTAAACTCATCACCGGATATTGAAACATAATGACAATAATATGATATATAACTCATTTTGTTTCATTTAGATGAGAATTTAGATGTGCATATACCATGTATACCATAGGTGTGAAATTATAGGCGAATTTGAATGAAAACTTTGTTATTTTGAATGATCCAGTATGAAATTGAATGATCCGGACGTCCGATTTGCCATTGTTGACGAAATTGAATTCAACTGCGCATTTGTAAGCGGTTGTTAAATTGTTTGATACAAGTGCTAAATTCATTGACCAAAGAAGTAAATCAAATGAACAAAATGGCATTTTGAATGAAATTTACAAGCCGACAGCCGTATTTCGCGAATTTGAATGACATTTGTATCAAAACGAATGACAAGCTTACGAAATTGACCGAGAAATCCTATGTTATTGCATCACTCACAGATTCTGATAAACTTATATTAGTAACGAATAAAGAATTAAAATTGTTTTTGATTGGTTTAATGCAAATGAGTTAATTATGAATTGTGAGAAAGCAAAGGTATTATATTTCCATGTTACAATAGTAATCATAACAATTGTGTTAAAATAATTATGAATAATGTCACTTAAACTGTAAGCTCATCTTTTAAATTTCTTGGAGTAAATTCAGATGATACTTTATCTTTCGAACATCATTGTGTATTAAGAATAGGATTTTTATAAACATTGGTATTTTATGCAAATTACGCTTGTTGTTACCTGAAAAGTAATTATTTATGCTGTATAATTGCTTAATTTTGCCATATTTACAATATTGTAATATTACCTGGGACAGTATTGGAAACAAATAAATTATATGCTGTATATAAACTCCAAAAGAAAGCTCTAAGAATCTGTACTAGCTCTATTTATCCAAAAGGGGGCTACTGCTTACAGGTATATTACTTTTGTGTAGCCTCCTATTTCAATATTACAATATTTATCTGTCGACTTTAATCGATGGCTTTGAAAGCGTCGCGGCACCAGCTTCGCGGTCGCAACAATCGAAATAGCGGGACTTCACGAGCAGCTAGCTATGCCGTTAGCTACCCGGTGACTTGAACGTGGAGAGAATACCGTCCTCCTGTCGTACGTGCTCGCGCGCGCCGTACCGGTTACATCCATAGCTGAAGGGATGTATGGTGGCAAAACACGATCATACGGCCACCCGCTTGATCAATTGATTACGTTTCAGATGTATAGCCACCATACATATGGATGTAACCGGTACGGCGCGCGCGAGCACGTACGACAGGAGGACGGTACTCTATCCACGTTCAAGTCACCGGGTAGCTAACGGCATAGCTAGCTGCTCGTGAAGTCCCGCTATTTCGATTGTTGCGACCGCGATGCTGGTGCCGCGACGCTTTCAAAGCCATCGATTAAAGTCGCCAAAAAAGGGCTAAAATGTTGACCAAAATATTACAACAGAACAAAGTGCAGTGAGTAATACGAACTAATTTAGTTGAGTTTAAAGACAAATAAAGCGTTGGGGAAAAAAAAAAAAAAAAAAAAAAAAGGGGGTACGAAACCACATTAGCGCCGATATAGGATTTCTCGGTCAATTTCGTAAGTTGGCCACATGAATTCATTTCGTGTGCATTCAATTTCGGCGATTTTGTCACCGCAGCTGTAATTTGCAGTTCAAATTCGTTTTTTAGCATTCGAATTCATAAAACGATCATTCGAAAACATTTTATTTGCATTCGATTTAAAACGTGTTTCTATTTCGTAAAATTGTCATTCAATTTAAAGCGAGATAATTTGTGATTACGTAATACCACCTTCCGTGAAAGCCGTTGGCGAAATTGAATGCAAATAGCGTGTTCTTTAAATTGAATGCTAAAAGTGGTAAATCACTTGACCGAAGAGCTAAATCGTATGAAAATAATTCCATTTTGAACCACAATTGCAAGCCTTCAGCTCAGTTTCGCGAAATTGAATGACACGTTTATCAAAACGAATGAGAAGCTTACGAAATTGACGGGGAGAAAACCTATATAAAAGTCCCCCAAAACCGAGCCTTGGAAAGAGGTTTATTGTGCATGATATGCACAGTAGATATAAGTATGGCAGTACAATGGTTTTCCACTATTTATGTTTGATCGTTGATATCTATCTTGTTAGTAAATGATCCTACTCGAATGTGATATAATCGACAAGCCTGTTTATTCCCCTTTACAGTGATACATCATTTGCACTGATTATGTTATTGTGGAATGTCCAGTAGACCTGAAACAACGTTACGGCGACGTCGTCGAAAAGGCCTTAAAGGGATCTAGTACCTTTGTTGACATGTGCAAAAAGTGATGAATGCTTAAAGGGGTAGTTTAGTTTTGGTAGAGAGGGCGCTGCGCATCACAATTCTTTTTGTGAGATAATGAAAAACTGAGTGTCGAATTTGAGAGAATATGCAATTTTAATGGCATAATAAACTTTATTTGGTCAAAATCGGTCCAGAAACGGCTGAAATATCAATAAATATATATGATCTTATAATTATTTGGGGCCCAAATAATTAGATGATTTTTTTCAAAAAATAAAAAAAATGCTTACACTTTTTCAAACATTTTTAAAAAGCGTTTTTTTATAATTGTTGATGATCTCTCTATTTAATAATTATTTCAATAAAACATCACATGCATACTTTTGTATATAAAATGGTTGAAACCAATGCCTTTTTAGAGAGCGCCCTCTTGTGTTTTAATGGCTCTTTTTGAATGATAACAGGCGTTTTACTTAGTCGTTTGTAATTTTGTATACCTTTCGAGCATGGTGGAGTAATAACTATTAGTTTATAATGTTACTGTCCAGGTTTGGTTACTAAAGTTCAGCCTTACCAAAACTGTACTACCCCTTTAATACGAAATTAATTCAAGGAGACTCTTCAAAAGGGGCGTAGACACCTCAGAAGGGGGGAGGGGGGGGGGGGGGGGGGGGTGACATTTGCAATCATCCCCCCCCCCCCCTACTATGTTGTTTCCGGATATGTCCACTGGGTATTATGAGAATATTTCAAGTTCAATGTACGTTATATGGTAATGAGTAATGAGTAAACATGAACATATATATCATATACAATGACTCATTGCACTCTCCAGTGGATAGTTTAACACTTCAATCGTAAATCTGTTTAACAAATGGGAATTTCGAAAACCCGAAACCTGTCTTATGCATCTGCGTCACCAATTCGTTCTGACTACACTTCCACATTTTTCTGGAGCGCGTTAGGAGCGCAATGCAGTCTTCGGTCGGTGTGACAGGGTATAAAGAACGAAGTATCGGTGTAATGCCCGGCGCAGACAGAGCCGACTCGACCCGATCCGACTGGTTTTCAGTCTGATTAAATCAGTTTGCCCTGCCTCAGGACTCCGGTTTTCCATTCAAGTACCAGTGGGAGGTGATTCGAGACCGATTCAACATGTTAAATCGGATCCGATCGCGACTGAGCGAAACTGACTCTAGCCTGACTGAAAACCAGTTGGATCTAGTCGAGTTTGCTCTGTCTTCGCCAGGCTTAACCCTGCAAAGGCCGGGCTATTTGATGTCTTCGTACGACCGGGGGGGGGGGGGGGGGGCATTATGCCCCCCCCCCCCCCCCTTAAGATCTCGGCCGCGGAGCGGCTGATCGCAGTGAAAATTTGCACGCATGATAAGTGAAGTGTATAGAATGCAATGATGATTTTTATTTTGTGAAAAATGTATTAATTTGCATATTTATGGTAATTTATTCAAATAAGGTCATAAAATTAATATTTGTACCCATGAATCATATATTCTTCATTTTTAACCATTGGTTATCACTACATACATACTTTAGAGGCTTGGTACGAACAGTCACGTCACGTTCACGTCACGTCACGTGAAGGTTCTGTACCTTTTGTGAAACAGGTCACCCAAATCTACGAAGTGTTGGGTTACGTGACCCAACAGTTTGTAGATATACTATATGCAATTCATGAAAGCTCACGTAAATTGGCGCTTGCGTAAAACAAATTAATGTAAATTGTCGTTGAGAAGAGACTAATTCTCGGTAAATTTAATCGTGAACGAACCCGTCCTACCTATACTGTAAATACCAATTATAGGCGTACACAGGCCTGGGGGGCAGGGGGATGGACACCCCCTACCCCCATCCCCACCCCCTTACATAATTCAAGAAATGTCTTGGTCTCGGCCTCGAAATTTGTGACCGGTCCTGGTCTCGTCCTCGGCTGCGGTCATTTTCTACGGACACGCCCTACCCACACTCCACCCGCTTACTTCAATTTGTCTGACGAAATATCCCCCCCCCCCTACACCCACCCCTTAAAAAAAATCCTTGGTACGCCACTGCCTACAAGTAGCTAGTTCGAATGTCAAATACATTAATTGATGTATTTAATATTGATTGGTTGGTGTGATTGTTTCATTATAATGATTGACTGATTAATTGATTGTTTATAGATTGACTCGATTCAATAAACATAAATAAACACTATTAATCAAATCATTGTTTTATTACTTTTAAACTCATTGATCACTGCAACTCACTCACTCACTCACTTTCACAGGCATTCACATACAACGCCGTTAAGGGCCAGTACGCTCAGACGTCGAGCACGGGAACTTCAGGCGTATGCGAACTGAATTGTCCGCTGCGTGTAGCAATTCAGCTGGAAATCAACATTTGCCAAAATCCACGCACGACACGTCTTTAGAAATACTCCAATAACAAGACAAATAATGCAAGTGGTATGGTTGTACATTACCTAAATGACAGAACTGCATATTATCGTCTCAGATTACTCTGAATTATGCACGTACATATTATAAACATAATGATTGAAAAGATTTGATAAGGGGGTATCGGCATTTTCGTCGACATTT
Organism: Echinarachnius parma; assembly: GCA_037951105.1. Classification (NCBI taxonomy): domain Eukaryota; kingdom Metazoa; phylum Echinodermata; class Echinoidea; order Clypeasteroida; family Echinarachniidae; genus Echinarachnius; species Echinarachnius parma. Next base: position 13,627 of record JBAMJV010009432.1, read on the forward strand.
TTAAATCTCTTTGTGCGTGTATGTCTAGTCTTAGTAACAAGCGTTTGCAATTTAAAAAATCTTGATTAAACGCTCACGTCACGATTTGGTTAACGCGACACTTCGAGTTTTACCGGCATGGAAAACGACAAATTGTTGGGTCACTTTACCCTACACTTCGTAGATTTGGGTGACCTGTTTCACAAAAGGTACAGAACCGTTCACGTGACGTTAACGTGAACGTGACGTGACTGTTCGTACCAAGCCTACTTTAGAGCATTTTGAATAATAATGCGACAAAAGAAATTAGAAGAGCCAGGTTCCTTTTCATGTTTTCTACTGTTTTTATGATTTATTTTATGTATGTTATTGTTTTTGGGTTGTTTATTTTATTTGTAACTATAATTCAACTATTTTGAACCCCAAAACAAACACATACAATTTGCACAAGACCAAATAACCAATGATATACCTCTTTTTACGAAAACTAATATTTCCATATGTTTTGTACACAAATCACCAATTTGAGCGATTTTCGGGCTGACATGCATAGACAAAAGGTCATGTGACTTTGTAACGGTAGTTCGGATTTTCAAAATTTTGTTTTAAAGGGATCTAGTAACTTTGTTGCCATGTGCAAAAAGTGATGAATGGTTGATGCAATGTATATTGTTGTTATCTGATATGTCTACAGGGTATTGTGTGAACATTTCAAGTCAAATGGACGTTGCATGGCCGAGTAATGAGCAAAAGTGAGGAGAGACAGCAATTCCACACGCATCCGATTGATTGCGCACGCGACTTCTGCTGGAATATAGACCAAAATCTCAGCGACAAGCAAAGATTGTTAAAATAACAGTAAGTTGTTGACACTGATTCACTGAACGTTATTGTCAAAGTGCATATGCGATCGCTATTGACTATTGTACATTTTGACAGCTATTGTAGTATTGAGATTGTTACGTAACTTAAGTAGTATGTTAAGTAACATGAGAGAACCACGCGACCACTTTTGGAAAAGATAGACCAAAATCTCACTCTCAGCGACAAGCAAACTGGCAAGCATATCATTTAAATAACAGTAAGATGTTGACATTGAACGTTATTGTCAAAGTGCATAATTATGCGATCGCTATTGACTATTGTACATTTTGACAGCCATTGAAATCGTTACGTTACATGAGAGAACTAACGTAACTTACGAGAGATGAATCCGATCACATGTTATGTGCAATTGAACTGTAGCTTATTTGACTGTCATTTTTATCTCATGCACGTTGTTTGTTTGTTTTTTATATTACCATTGACTAACATATTTGTTTATTTTAGATTGTATATTTAAATAACCGATACTATATGATATGATCACATGTTATGTGCAATTGAACTGTAGCTTATTTGACTGTCATTTTTTTATCTCAAAATACATTATATGCACGTTGTTTTTATTTTATATTACCATTGACTTACACATTTTTAAACATCTTATACTGTAAACCGATATTATACATTTTACAAACTACTTTGAGGATCACAGATATCCAGGGTATTTTATTAGCAATTTACTTCACACTCAGCTATTCTTGATATATGAATAAGTTATATTTTATTTCATTACCTTTTCAGTTCGTTTTTTTTTGGTCTTCTTTTCTTTCTTTTTTTGGTTAGTTGTTAGTAATACATCGATAAGTGTATAAGTGAGTGGTATGCCTGTGTGTGCTAGATGTAAAAACTGTAATCTCTTTTCTTCCTGTGGGATGCTTTGCATAGATTGTTCCTCTGAATGTTTTCCTTTTAATCATTTCTATGATGATCAAGAGTTTCTATGGACATTATATAGTTATTTTCATGCAAGACAACATATTGATATTGTTAAATTGTTATACTTACAAGTGAATCCTATTGATATGAATAATCTTGATACAATACACCTGTTAGATGATACTTGTGTTGGTTCATATGATGCCAGGAATGTATTTGTTAATAGGAAATGTGAATACATGTTTTTGGATGATTTTAAAGAAAAGTATACACATGATGATACTTATTTGTCTTTTATGAATGTTAATATTAGAAGCTTATGCAAACATTTTAATGATTTACAATTGCTCCTTGCATCTCTGGAATTTAATTTTAGTATTATAGGCGTAACTGAAACGTGGTTTTGTGCCAACACTGATATTCAACAATATAATTTGCGTAATTACTCTCTTGTTCATACCACAAGATATAATAGACCAGGAGGCGGTGTACTCTTGTACATACGAAATTATATTGATTATATTGTACGAGCTGACCTGTCAAGCTTTACACCTGAATATGAATCTATCTTTATACAAACAATATCTAACAATAAGAAAATAAATGTAATAGGTTGTATTTATCGACCGCCAAATACAAGTGTAAGGGATTTTATGGATCAATTGAATACATCAATTGAACTTGTTACTAGTGAAAATGGAATATATATCTCATGGGAGATTTTAATATAAACTTGCTTAATTATGATCACCCAAGTCCAACTAATGATTTTATAGATAATTTGTTGTCCCTAGGACTTTTCCCCTTAGTAAGTATACCTACAAGATTATCACCACACTCCACAACATTGATAGACAACATATTCACTAATAATGTTACTCACATAATTTATTCAGGTTTACTTCTTACTGATATTTCAGATCATCTCCCAATCTTTGGATTATGCAAGAGTAAAAGTAGTCAATCGCCCACGTACCAATCAAACAAATTAAAAAGTCTTATTACTAAACAAGGTATTGCACAGTTTAAAATAAAATCATTGGATATTGATTGGTCTCATATTGAAAATGTTAATGATGTGAATTGCACTTATGAATATTTTATTGACAAATTTAATAAGAGTTATAATGATTGTTTTCCTCTTAAAGAAAATCAAAAGAAAAAGTGTAAGTTTAGAAAATCATGGATTACTAAGGGTATACTTAAGTCAATTAATAAAAAGAATAGACTATATAAAGCATATATATCTAATCCTACTGATCAACATAAGATTAAATATAATAAGTATAAGAATACTCTAACATCTTTGATTCGTACATCTAGAAAAGAGTACTTTTATAACTTGTTTAATAAACTTAGGGGTAATATTAAAAAAACGTGGGATGAAATAAATACATTATTAGGCAAATTTAAAGGGTATAAATTGCCCTCTAGAATGTATGATGGTCATAATAAATGTAATACTCCAGGAGAAATAGCAGATGCATTTAATTTACATTTTGCAAATATCGGTAAAAATGTTGCTGACAGTATACCTACTCAACCAAACATGTTTAAATCATACCTCAATTATAATAATCCCTCATCATTGTTTTTAAAACCTGTTTCTGTTTGTGAATTGGTAAAATTGTGCTCATCCTTGGATGGAACAAAAGCAAGTGGATATGATGGCATTTCCCCGAAAGTGATTAAAGAATGTATACACTCATTTGTAGAACCTGTATGCATTATATTTAATAAGTCGCTATTAACCGGTGTAGTACCTGATAAGTTGAACATATCAAAGGTGATTCCAATAAATAAAAAGAATGATTGTAAAAATATAGAGAATTATAGACCTATCTCATTGTTATCAATAATTGCAAAGTTATTAGAAAAGGTTATGGATTCAAGGTTATATTATTATCTTGATAAACATCATATACTCATTGATGAACAGTTTGGATTTAGACCAAAATACTCAACCTCCCTTGGTGTTCTTAGTCTTACACATTATATATCTCAACAAATTGATAATTGGCAATATTGTATTGGTTTATTTATGGACCTGTCCAAGGCATTCGATACCATCGACCACCACATCCTGCTAAATTAATTACAATCATATGGAATTCGAGGATGAACCCTTAAAGTGGTTCGAAAGTTATCTATCGAACAGAAAACAGTATGTGATGGTCGATGGTGTCGCGTCAACACAATCAAATGTCACTTATGGAATTCCCCAAGGTTCTATACTGGGCCCCCTCCTGTTCCTAATATACATTAATGATATAATTTCATGTTCATCTCTTTTGCAGTTTTCCTTATTTGCAGATGATACTGAAGCACTTGTTTCTAGAACCGACATTGATGCGTTAATACAAATTGTTAATTTTGAAATACAAAAATTGAATGTATGGTCTCAAAGCAATAAACTAAGCCTAAACTTTAAGAAAACAAAATATAAAATTTTTCATTCTAGGAAAAGGAGGGTCCCAAATACTGATGATATACACATTGAAGAAATTTTGTTGGAAAGGGTTCCTAATATATCTTTTCTTTGAGTTATTATGGATGAATGTATGAATTGGAATGCTCATATATCAAGTATTAAAACAAAAATTGCTAGAAGTATTAGGATTATATCAAGATGTAAAGATGTCTTGCCCGAAAAAACATTACTTACTTTGTATAATACACTTGTTTATCCTCACTTATTGTAGTGTAATTTAGCATGGGGAAACACTTATCGAACCAAATTGTATCAATTATATTTGTTGCAAAAACGAGCAATTCGAATTATAACTCACTCGGCTTTTCAAGCACATACTAATCCCTTATTTACTAGATTAAAATGCTTGAACTTATGTGATCTTATTTTGTTAGACACTTGGGTCCTCATGTTTAAATGTAAGAATAATATAGCTCCTTGCTCATTTAGCGCTATTTTTACAAAAACGGCGAATGTACATACTTATAATACACGCCAAAGCCAACACCTGTATCAACCTCTCGCTCGCACTACTGTCTCACTCAATTCATTTTATTTTAAAGGTATAACAGAATGGAATAGCCTAGACCCTGACATTAAACTTAGTTCAACCTTATCAAAGTTAAAAAAATTAAGTAAACATAAGTTGCTCACTAGATTTACCCAAAATTATAATTAGTCATTTGAAAGTATAATACATTGTTCTTAAGTAATGTTAATTTGAGTCAGCTTTGTAAGTATAATTATATGAGAAGTCCATATTTTGTTATTATGTTCTTATCTGGTATATTATCGTGCATTTCAATTCCATTCCTTATACTTCACTCTTTTTGTCCTTAACCCTTTACTCCTTATTTTATCTTCTGCTTTTTTCAATCCTTTATCTTTTTTCTCTATTTTTGGTGTGTATGCGATGTATTAGTTGTTTTTGCCTTATGCATAATTATGCAGTAATTATTTGTAAAAACTGTATTTAGTTAATTAGTTGATTATGTTCTTAAGGTGCCCCGCTCACAAGCTTTGCTTTCAAGGGGCACCTCAACCATTTGTTGATATTCTTGTATTTTACATTGTATATATTTTGATATTTGATTGAAATAAAATAAATGAAATGAAAATGAAGTGCAAAGTGATAGTCACTAACTCACTCTTTACACGGTTTTATTACCTGAACACTTCAATCGTACATATCTTTGTAACGAAAGGGAAATTTGAAAAACCGAAACCTTTCCCATGATTTTATTGACAATACGAATACAACAAGGTATAAGGGAACCTCTAGAATTCAAATTGGATGTTTAGGACTTGGACAATGTTAAGTCCCCTTAAAATATGCGCAAGACCCCCCCAAAAAAATCACCAAGCAGCGGCGCGTCATCTTACCGCGTTTTGGAGAAAACAATTGCGGAGGGGTGGGGGCATTATGGCCCCCCGGCCGCGAATTTTGGTTCCCCAAACAGGTTTACTATGGCACTAACGCATAAGGTATGCCCGTTTAATTAGAATCGGGCGACTTGAATGGAGACTAATGCGCACGTATTCAATTATATTTAAGAGAACATGAATTGCTACCTGAAAATCAGCATAAGTATCTTGGAGTTATATTTGATAAACGCCTTACTTGGCGGCCTCACATAACAGATGTTGCAAATCGGTGTAAACGTAAATTAAATGTAGTCAAGAGTTTAGCTCATGCTAAATGGAGTGGGGATGCTAAAGAACTTTTGATGGTATATAAATCTCTGATTTTATCAACTATAGATTACGCTTGCGAAGCTTACGATTCAGCGGCACCCAGTATTAAAAATATTTTAAATTCAGTTTAGTACCAAAGTTTATATGTATGTGCCGGCGCACGCAAGGGGACATCTCTCAGAGACCTACAAGTGGAATTAGGAGAGATGCCCTTAGACTTACGAAGAGAAATGTCATGTTGTAGACTTAAAAAGCGTATTGAAAGTGTAAAAAATCATCCTTTAAAAGAGGATATCAAAGATTGTTGGCAATTTCATATATATGGAGGTAATAATTCTAGGACAGCCTTTGGCCAAAGATCAATGGAATTGATGACAACAATTGACTTTGAAGTTGAGGAGATGAGTTGCTCCAGAATCCCTTTTTGGCACTTGAACGTACCCTTGATATCAATGGAATTACAGGATTATATTTGTAAAAGAGACAATCAATTGTTTCAAAGGCAAGCAACAATAGAAATGATAAATACAAAATGGAAAAATTATTTGCAAATATATACGGATGGATCCAAATCACCAGAACAGGAGAGTGCAGCCGCCGCCTTCTTTGTCCCTTACTATGATTATTCATTATCTAAGAGACTTTCAAATTATACATCCTCTTATAGGGCAGAGATGGCGGCTATTGTGCTTGCTTTAGAATGGTTATATAATCATCCCAGTTTGTATACGGGGGCAGTTATTTTTAGTGACTCACTAAGTTCTTTACAAGCCATAAAGAGTTGCAAAGACGAACTTCCTGTATACGAAATTTTATATTTGTGTTCACAATTGAAGAATAAAAGGATGCTTGTATATTTTGAATGGATTCCAAGCCATTGTGGTCTAAATGGTAATGAGATTGTGGATATAGAAGCGAAACGAGGTTTGAAAAAAAAAATAGAAATTGATAATAAATTAGCAAGATATGAAGTTAATAGTGTTATAAAGAAATGGATGTATGTTAAATGGCAGAAAAGATGGGAAGGAACGGAATCATGTCTTAAAGATGTGCAAAAAAATGTTAAGAGTATATATATATGTAAATTAAGTAATAGAAAAAATGAAAGTATTTTGCAATGTTTAAGAATGGGAAACATTGGTTTAAATGTAAATTTATGTGTATTGAAAAAGCACGATACTGGGTATTGCCCTAATTGCGAGGGTATATTTGAAACTATTACACATTTTTTGTGTCAGTGCCCAGAGTACATAGTTCAAAGGGCCATGTTGATGGCTGAAACAGGTTTATATGAGGAAAACAAAATAATGTATTTGTTAAATTCTTTAGAGCGACCCATCCAACAAGCTCTTGTTGATTATGTGAAAAGAACCGGGAGATTACCCATATTATACTAGGCCTAAGGATTTTGTTATTGTTTTATTATTATGATAATAAGACGCCCACTTCCACATATGTGGCGGGAGTCCCGATGTGAGAGGTGGGCTCTGTTATAAAAAAAAACGAAATTGTTTATAATTTTTGTATATAAATGCATGAAGTTATTTGATTTATTTTGGTTTCGTCTTATAATTACTATTAAGAGGCCTACGACCACATATGCGGCGGGAGTCCCGATGTGAGAGGTGGGCCTCGGTGAGATATAAAGGAAATGTTTATATTGTTGTATATAATGGTATTAATACACATTTGTAGTGATATTGTATAAGTTTTGATACACGTAAAATTATATGCATGCTCAAGCCGATACAGAGACTGTTAATAGGATATCTATGCAGGCAACTGAAGACGGTTTTGATCACCATAATAAATTTTGCTCAAAATTAATGACATGTATGAAAATATTTAGTAAATTACACCCTGCACCTTGCACTTTCACTTACAAAGCCCAAAAATGTTTGCTACCTCTGTATGTTCTTGGTTAATATGATTTGTTTTGATTTTATATATAATTTTGTTTGTTTTTTGGAATCGGATGCAGGTGCAAAAAAAAAAAACGAAGGCGACCAGAGTGCATCTCCATGCATCGGGGGGCCTAGACTGATTCGTCAGTTGAGAAGCCTGCTCAACGTACCGAGCCGGGTTGGCCCGATGATGCCTTTAATTTTGGTTTTGTTTATTGATGGTCTGAAAACGTTTATGCACTTCAAAAAATATATACATATGTATATAATAATAATAATAAAAATATTAAAATAAAGAAAATAAATGAGAAGAATGAAACAATATTTAGTTTTTGGCGAAAATATTCAAATTGAATGAACCGCCAATAAACATCAAACAACAACAACAACAAAATTCGAGTTCTAAATATACTTATAGCTACTAAATCTGACCTATAGCCACAAAATCTGCACTATAGCCACTAAATCTGACCTATAGCCACTAATCTGACCTATAGCCACTAATCTGACCTATAGCCACTAATCTGACCTATAGCCACCAAATTAGGGTTAGGGTTAGGGTTTAGGTTAGGGTATATCCCCCGAAACTAAGACAAAAACCCTTCTGTTCCGCCTCAAATCAAGCGAATCGCAGTGGCGCAATCGGAAGCGTACTAGTCTGATAAACTAAAGACGCTGGGTTCGAAACCCAGCCTTGCCGCTTCTTTTGCATAAACTCGTACTTAATGTTCGATATTATACAAGTCGAAAATGCGTGTTCTCTGACCAAGTCGCTAATTCACAAGGATTTGTAAACCTGTTTGGGAAAAAAAAAATCGCCCCCGGCCTTATTAGGGTAAAAGGGGAAGTTCGGTTATGGTAGAGAGGGCGCTGCATATCACAACTTTTTTGTGAGGTTATGAAAAACTGAGTGTCGAATTTGAGAGAACATGCAATTGTAATGGCAGAATTACATTTATTTGGTCAAAATCGGTCCAGAAACGGCTGAAATATCAATTAATATATCCGATCTTATAATCATTTTGGGCCCTAATAATTAGATGATTTTTTCAACAAAATAACAAAATGCTTACACTTTTTTCCAAAAATTGTCAAAAGCGTTTGTTAAATACTGCCGTCCCATGACAAAAGGAAGCAAGCAACTCTGTGGAATGAGTTTCTTAGTAAATGAAGAAAATATGTTTTTCTTTCTGACCTCTCAAAAATAAAATCCTAATTCCCAGGTATGACATGTTTTATAATGTACTCAGAGAAGGCATTTCGGGTTGATATGTTTTGATTTGTAAAATCATTGTTTTATGCAAAATAAGCAGCATACTTCCTTTTGTCACAGTATATCTTGAATATTTGCACGCGTCATCCATTGACAAAAGGAAGCAACTCTTGATAATCTAAGAAGTCAGTATTGTGTGAGTACGTGCGTGTGTGTGTTTGTGTGTGTATCCATGTGTATGTGTGTATATACGTTTGTGTGTATATTTATGTGCAAATATATGTGTATGTATGCGTGTGTGTGAGTGCATGTGAGTATGTGTCAGTGTCTGTATGTGTTAGTGTGTATCTACTCATGTATGTGTATATGTGCGTGTTTGTGTGTGTATGCGTGTGTATATGTGCGTATGTTTGCACGTATGTATGTCTGTGTGCATATATTTGTGTGTGTTTGTGTGTGTGCGTGTGTGTGTGTGTGTGTGTGTGTGTGTGTGTGTGTGTGTGTGCGTACGTGTGTGTGTGCGCGTTCTCACGCCGGCATTCTTGTGGGGTCTCGTGTGGGTACAATTATATACTTGTGGGGTATTTTTTCCTTGTGGGGAATAAATCATAGACCCCACTAAGGAATAGCCTTAAATCGGCGTATTTAGCTTCAAAGAGTTATGTGACAAAATCTTGTGACTGTGCCCCATAAGTGATACTTGAGGATTTTTTTTTTTCTAGACACACCCCTACCCTCCCATGCACTTAGAAGGTTGCCTTTTTTCGTTGCAAAGATTTTGTGAACAAAAAACAGTTTGCAGTAGCACTCCTTCAGCATGTAGTAGCGCAAGTACCCCACAAGTCGGGTGCCCACAAGTATGCCTGGGTTAGTATGGGTGTGCGTGTGTGCGTACGTGTGTGTGTGTGTGTGCGCGTGTGTGTTATGTGCGTTTGTAAGTGTGTGTGTGTGCGTGTGTGTGTGTGGCTGTGCCGTGTGCGTGTTTCTGTGTGTGAGTGCGTGTGTGTGTAGGTGTGTATGTGTGTTTGTGCGTGTGTGTGTAGGTGTGTATGTGTGTTTGTGCGTGTGTGTGTTTGTTATGTGCGTTTGTAAGTGTGTGTGTGTGTGTGTGTGTGTGGCTGTGACGTGTGCGTGTTTCTGTGTGTGAGTGCGTGTGTGTGTAGGTGTGTATGTGTGTTTGTGCGTGTGTGTGTTTGTTTGCGCGTATGTCTGTATGTGTGTGTATATTTGTGTGTGTGTGTGTGTGTGTGTGTGTGTGTGTGTGTGTGTGTGTGTGTGTGTTTGCATGCGTGTGTTTGTGTGTGTGTGTGTACGTGTATGGTTATGCATGTGTGTGTGTGTGTGTGTGTGTGTGAGTCATTGGCAAAGCCAGGTAAAACAACATTTCATCAAGTTAATCATTTTCTGCAAAATTCCCCACACAAAAGTCTACATGTGGGACAATAATAAACACATAGCATCAGAACTTGTGCTGTGAAAAAAAAAGAAAACGTTATATTTTGTATTCACAGTCAGCATTTTCATTGATAAATGAAATGGGTTTTAAATGTATATATACTTCAGTCAAAATACACTAACGTTTCCTTCAGATGTGCAAACAGATCAGCGAATTTCAGCATTTTCTGTATCAATTCTGGTGCAGTGGTTGACAGACATTCAAGGAGAAAAGTGAGCTGCACTTAGGCGCGCTCTGATTGGCTGATTGGGAGATCAATGCACACATGCCACTTCCATAATGATAGGTGATTGGCTGATTGAGTTGCTTCCTTTTGTCAGTGTTTTATGAGGAAATCTTTAGAGTTGCTTCCTTTTGATATATCTATATTTCGGAAATTAGGGGTCATGTGACCTCAATTTATTCACCATCATGTAGAGAATACAAAAAATACCCCAAATCAAGAAAAAAGTCGATTTTGATAAATTCAGAGTTGCTTCCTTTTGTCATGGGACGGCAGAATAGTTGTTGATGATTTCTATATTTAATAATAATTTAACAAGACATCACATGCATCACTTTGTATAAAAAATGGTTACAAGCAATGCCTTTTTTGAGAGCAGCCTCTTGTGTTTTTATGGCGCTTTTGAATGATAACATGCTTTTTACTTAGTCGTTTGTATTTTTGTATACCTTTCGAGCATAGTGGGGTTATAAATAGTAGTTTGTAATGTACCTGTGCAGGTTTTGGTTACTAAAGTTTAGCCTTACCAAAACTGTATTACCCCTTTAAGGCTAAACAAAGAGTAAGATAAACTAAACGTATTCACACATATATAAAAGCAACACAATACAAGTTCGCTTACCTTTAAGAGGCGAAAATGCTTCCGAATGCACTTATTATACATGTCTGATATCCAAGTCGTAATTATAAGCGAACAAAATTGGCCTTGTGATTCAGTAATCATTTGTTATGATGTAGGTCCTGGAAAGAAAAACTTTCGCGAAGTGTATACGAATTACGTTAGTGTAGTATGCAGAATATTGTTTCACCGATTCCCCCCGATTCGATCCAAGTTGTATCCAAGCTCAGTATACTCGATTTAAACACTGCACTGCGATATCCGCTTGCGGCTTGGCTAGTTTTGTTCTTGACGGCTGATGACGTGACGACTATGTTGTGATAATGAATTACACGTACCTTACGGACACAGAAGAGACAAATATTAGGAACTCGTTTCATCTGAAATTTAAAGGTGAATAACAGTAGTGGAAAACGCCCCATCCCCTAAAATGAAATGTACGCTCCTATTACCAACCATGTGAAAGAATATAATTTTACTAATATTTGACTAAACTAATTTGACCAAGAAACCGCCCACTCTTCTTTGTTTTGTTTGTTTGTTTGTTGTTGTGTTTTGTTTAGTTTTTTCTCGTTTTGTTCGTGTTTTTTTTTTTTTTTTTTTTTTTTGGGGGGGGCTTTTTAGGGAGGCAAAAACGCGTTCCCCCCAGGGCCTACCCCCCATTTTTTGGATTGGAGGGCGCCCCCCCCCCCCCCCCCACTTCCGGCGACTATGATAGCTAATGAATCATTTATGGGGAACATGTAATATTTAGTGTTGAATTTGTATACAGTCAAGTTGTTTTGTTTGTTTGCTTATTTGTTTTATGTTGGGAGTTAATATTTAATCAGCTTTTTATGATCTGCTTCGGTGGCAGCACCAATAAAGCTTTTAGCTTTCCTAGCTGTCTCCAAATTAACATGAAGTATCTTTTTAGTGTTCTAAATAATGATTGTGCTCTTATACCAAATTAATGTCCTTTGTGCAATTTGTTTGGTTCTCTTAACTCTTTTGTATGATTATTTTATTAATAATTATAGGTTATTAATATAAATTTAGATTGTATATAATTATGATACCAATACAGTTCATCACTATGTTTATAATGCTAATAGTAACAATACTAATACGACTACTATTACTCCTACTAATGATAATAATGCTAATAACTTACACTTACAATGCGCATACATATAGTATTGTACAGTATGTTGGAATGCGTGATTATATTACTTTTCCAATCATCAGCATTCACTTATCATTCAAATTCGCATCCCGAACTAAACAAGTTAACAATAGAGACATTGAAACGGGGAAGAAATATGGGTGTGCTCTGCTAAAGTGGTGTCCAAAGGTCACCTGGTGTTATGTGGTGAGCAACTTTTTGTCTACCCATGTTTGAACAGTAATTCAATCATTTCAATCGCCCATTTCGTTCTGCCATCGCCAGTCCACCGTAGACCTACATTGAAAGACCTGTTTGTTGTTGTAATTTAATTATTTTTGGCGATTAGTCAATATTGACTATTGTCGCCACTTACGATTCATTCTTTATATTTTGATGCATTTATATTATCAATTTTTATATAAGTATACATCAGACCGAACATTGCAGGCGTAGTCTCAAAACGTGCTGTGTTTGTTCCTGTTTGATACTATTCATGTCAATAATCTGGAGATGGCACCTTTCACATGTTCTGTAGCTGTATCCCCTGATTGTTATTTACACTAATGCGTATATATTAGTGTAAAGTATGTTGGAATGCGTGATTACATTACTTTTCCATTCATCAGCATTCCACTTATCAGTCATACCAATCAGTATGCCCGTGTAAATTCGAATCCCGGACTAAACAAGAAAACTCTGTTAATTAAGATGGTGTCCAAAAGTTCCCCTCGTGTTTTATGGTAAGATCAGCAACGTGTGAACAGGAATTCAATCATTCCAATCGCCCATTCCGCTCTGCCATCGCCAGTCAACCGACATTGAGAGATCGTTGTTGTGTGGTAATTTAATAATTTGTAAGGATTAGTCGATATTGACTATTGAAAATCGGCCCAGAAACGGCAGAAAAATCAATAAATATATCTGATCTTATAATTATTTGGGGCCCAAATAATTAGATGATTTTTTAAAAAAATTAAAAAAATACTTACACTTTTTCAAAAATTGTAAAAAGCGTATTGATGATTTCTCTATTTAATAATTATTTCAATAAAACATCACATGCATACTTTTGTATATAAAATGGTTGAAACCAATGCCTTTTTAGAGAGCGCCCTCTTGTGTGTTAATAGCTCTTTTTGAATGATAACAAACTTTGTACTTAGTCGTTTGTAATTTTGTATACCTATCGAGCATGGTGGAGTTATAACTATTAGTTTATAATGTTACTGTCCAGGTTTGGTTAATAAAGTTCAGCGTTACCAAAACTGTACTACCCCTTTAAAACGAAATTAATTCAAGGAGACTCTTCAAAAGGGGCGTAGACACCTCAGAAGGGGGGAGGGGGGGGGGGGGGTGACATTTGCAATCATCCCCCCCCCCCCCCCCAGGTTTGTATTCGAGACCGAATGGATTTGTTGAGACACACACTGCTGACACTCTATACGGCGGGCAGTCTGTACGCTCACACCGGCGCTCCTATACAGCAATATGCGAAAGTCCACCCACTAGTTTTTCCTAAGACCAATGCTTACACGCGATTCTTTCTGCAACGGGGCACAGGTGTATATTGTACGTTGAATTGAACAGTCGCATTTTATAATATTGGCATTCGGATCAGTGTCGAGTTACCAGTATAAACTGTCCTCATGGCAGCGCTACGTACATTTCATATACTCCTAGTTGTGGGGCCGCTAGGAATTATACTCTTAGCTGGCCTGCTAACAGAGAGGTGGACACCAAACATGCCAAAGAGAAACTTCAAGCTTGCACGTCCAGTTTTTCGAGATGTAAGTAATATGTACGATTCGGTTGATTTACAAGTATCGCAACCACAGTTAATTAATTTTACAAGAAAAAACAGTAATTATATTCCAAACAGCGGCCCCTTTAAAGCTTAATTTCATTGTTTTTTTAAATTTAGATTCAGAAACAAAAGTATTGATCTTAATCTGTTAGCCCCTAGCTCTCTAGTGATGCATTATGCTTATATTTTGTGATTTTCAATGAAATTCTACTTTAAAGACCATCAATTGCCGCAGTCAACATCTTCGATTAGGGTATCAGTAGGATTTTAAACACCCGGATGTAATGTTTAAACTTTTTCCTTGTACCTAGAAACGAGTGTTTAGACACTTACTTAAAGGTGTATGACAGTAGTGGGAAACTGTCAAGTTTTTGTTTTTCATGTTGGGGGTTAATATTTACGTTATCCTTCACTTTAGTGTGCTAAATTATTTTTGTTCGCTAACTTCAGTCAACACTTCGACTACAGGGCAATTCCACGGTAACAGAAGGACATTCAGACGCAATTTTTGAAATTAAATAAAATAATTCTAGAATCCTGCTTATGATTTATCATTGTAAATTACATTTCTGAGACTCTTGGTGGGACACCTTTTATTTCCTATTTTTTAAATATTTTTGTTTACATTACGTTTATTAGATATGGAAACTAATGAGGCCGGTAACGGAAGGACGGCAAAATGGACATGGATTTTCAAGTCCTTTAGTTATGATCCAATCTCTGTGAAGTTAAGAGGACTATCATGTAATATTGGCTCATAGTCCATTCCCTAATGTTCTAAGAGTATTACAACACTTATTTGAAAAAAATATGTCTATTGGTATATTAATTACAAAAAGTTAATTGCTTCACTGTTCGGTAACGGAAGGACAGTAACGGAAGGACAGAGTTTTTTATTCATTAAAAATATACTTTAGGGCTCTCAAAAGACTGAATTTATAATCTGAATACATAATGTGATATCTAATCATCCAATTTGGTACCTTAAAACAGAAACATACTCGAAAGGAATGCAAAAAATAAAGAAAATCTAGAAATAGCCACTGTGTAGTCCCATGTGTATAGGTTCATGTATGGTGTCTGTTTCTCCTATCAGGAGACGCCCAATATTTTTTTTATCGTGCAAACTGAAAGATATCATTATGTGATCATGATTTATGAAAAAATAATCCAGAAAAAATAAACAAGATCAGAAATTATCCTCATTGGATTTTTCCACTTTTGGCTCATTTGGCGTGGAATTGCCCTACATGCATATCTGCGTTGTGAGTCCTGCGTACAGTTCGTATTTTCAGTACGTATCACTTTGATTCGTCATTTTTTAGGGTTTTAATCAAATATGAACAGAGAATGGGACTAGCGTCGGGAGAAGGGGGAGGGCATAACAATGTTTGATGGATGACTAGGGCTAGCCAAGGGGGAGGGGGGGGGGGGGGGGTGGGGTAGGGCTGGATTAAGGGAAATAAAGCATTATAATAATTCCCTTG